>JAULKM010054549.1:0-12585 GCA_032355605.1 Rubia tinctorum
ATTTTCGGGTTGCATGAACCGGGTTATAAAATTTATAACTACTACACGTTGCATAATAAAACTTTAATATTACAACATAGACCTTGTACCTCTTATTATTCTAATTAAACCTCATCTTTCCATAAGCCTATGGAAAGACCGTCTTTCCCAAGACTTTGCCCTTTTAGATTGAAAGTGTAAATATAATCCTGTAAAATTTAAAAAATGTCAAATTAACATTAACTTTAAAATGAATTGTACCGATATAACCTTCCTACCACATTCCAGCATTGACTCACTTACTTGATCGTTGACCGAATCAGAAAAGATAAACTTGCGCTCAAGCATTTCAATTTATTTTATCTCATTTTATCCCTCCTATTGCTGCTAGCACCCACCTCCCGCCCCCATCCACCACCACCCGCCACCCTCCTTCACCAATCACCTCCGTCAAACCCTACGCACCGCCACCGCCACCTCCACCTCCGCCAAACCCACCGGCACCACCACCTCCGCCACCACTGCGCCACCAGCAACGTCGCTCAGCCTGGGTCATTCGCCGGCCAAGCTAACACCTCCACCTTTATCGAGAAGGAAGTGCACATCACCTGACTGTGCCAGCAGCTCCACCCACCGCAGCCCAGCCAATATATCCTACCGGTGAAGCGAACTACCAGGAGCCCAGCAACTATCCCTAGGCGCTTTGCCGAACAAGCTCAAATTCTATTTTACCGATTTCCCCCCCTAACAACAATGACCCATATTTGAAAATCAATTTGTCACCTGTACTTGCATGATCAATTAGGGCAATCAGTACAGTAACAAGAAAAATCCAAATTTCTTGAACAAGTGCTCCAAGAACTAACACTACGGTCCATGGCCAGAGCAGCAACATAAATCACGCCATATAACTTCACTAGACCACCCTTCGTCGTTTTAAAAAACGAACATGAAGAAAATTGTAGCAGCGACGACCCACACCACCCTCCGCCGGAGATATGTAGCAGCGGCACCCCACCTTTCCATCTTCATTTTTGTGTTAAAAAACGAACATGAAGAAAATTGGTAATGGTGGCGAGGGGAGAAGAAGAAGGTCGTGGATGGAAAAATTGGGAGAGAGAAAGGTGTCGGCTGGAAACTTGGTGTCGACGGGAAGAAGGCTGGAATGGAGTGTTGGTCACTTCATTCATTTTTCTTTTTTGAGCAAGGCCAAATTATCATTTCATTAAAATTCGGCCAATTCTGGCGTTGACAATCGAAGTCAACGCATTCCAGTGTTATATTGACACATATTTCATAGAGTTAAAGTTATTTTTGCAATTTCTGATTTTTCAGGGTTATATTGCACTTTCAGGCTAAAGTCGGAATTTTTTGGGCACTTTACTCATTATAAAATTGTGGGTATAATTCATTTCGATTCGTTTTATGATGGGTCAATAATATACTGCCAGCGAGTTGGGTTGAAGACTGTTCAATGCGCGGGTTTAAAAACACTCAATATGAGTGTGGGGTGGGGTGGTGTAGAGGGCATGTGTTCAAAATTACTCAATCCGCAGATTTTGATCTATATATGGATCCATATGAATTTACATACCAATCAATATGATTAAATTCATAGATTTCAATCCATAAATTGACCTTATATTGATTTTATATATCAACTCATATGGATAACTATGTAAATGTTTACCCATATATTAACTCATATGAATTTATATACCAACCCATGGATGCTAACTCTCCAGTTTGTCTATATTTTCAACTCATCTGTCAACCCTAAAAACTAACCCATCCGATCCATTTGACCTATTCCATGTATCACCCGTATCCAAATGAATTTAAAATATACAATCTGTTTGGCCCACAAGTATGTATTCATTTGTTTACCCCTAGTTTTCATGATCACAATTGGAGTTATATTTTCTAAAAATTAACGCAAATTTGTTACTCCATCCGTCCTTCTTTAGCTTACGCATAATTTGTTTCACGTATCTAATAAATATGTTTGACTGTAAGTATATGAAGTTACAAAAAATAACGGCACATAAAAAATTGGTACTTAGAAATTACATGTTACGACGAATCTAACAATATATTTACGTAATATCATTGCTCAATAGATCTATTCAAATATATGCTTAAAGTTTGATAACTTTGACTGGAAAAAAATCCCTTGCAAATTAAGGAGAGAGGAAGTATTGTTTTTGCAACACCCCTAACTCTGCCTCTCAAAAACCCTATTTTCTTCTAAATTTTCTTCTTTTCTCATCTTCTTATCATGGGAAGATGAGAAAACAGTATTTTTTTGAATTGATATTCTTTGAGTGTTTATGTTATTGAACAAATATGGATTTGTCTCCATACATTAGTTTTGTTTTTCAACTTGATAGATTATATTGTTGTGTTCATGATGATCACTCAGATTTATTTGTACACGTCGAGGTTTTGTTCTCGACCTGATTGTATAATATAGATTGCACTTTGGATTAAGTGGTATTTCAACTCTTGAAAATCCTTGTTTGACAAAGTGATTGACGCGTGATACACTCCTATGTACCAAGTGACCATAATTTTTGCGGGAAACGAGTTGATATCCAGATGGCAATATTACAATTTTTATTGGACATTTAATTTGTAATAGTATAGACATCAGTCTAGCTGGCGTTTAATTTAGATATCCTTACAGTAGATTAGTTATTACTAAAGACTAGTTGAATTGATTGTGAAATCCACTTATTGTAATCGCTGATTGGTGTTTTTCCCAAAACCTTTGAATGATAATTTTTTTTAAATGTATTTGTTCAAGTAAGAGTTGTGTCTGGAGGAGTTGTGTAAAACTAAGTTATTTCAAAAAAAAAGAAAGAAAATCATATTCTACGTTTTCTTAAAAAATCAATTTCTACGGTTTCTTACAAAATCATATCCTTACTTAGAAGTTTATCAAGCACATAATCCCTAGTTTATAAGTAATGCAATTTACAAATAATTACCCTCTAATTATGATGGAGTTGGAACTTCATCGTCGGTCTCTTAGTGGAAGGTAGAAATTCATATACAACCATTTCTTTTCTAATTTTATTTGGGGGAATTGTAGAACATGGAAAAAACTAAAAAAAAATCTTCTATCAATATACTATTTTTGTTAGGTGGCTCTTCAAATCCCAAATATTAATTAATGAGAAAGTCAAGAGATTTGGATTCACGAATCGGAGACTTAAGGGTTGGATCATAAATGAACATCAAGAGTTGAGTTCATCAATGAGAAACTCTAAAGTTGCACTTGAACTCTTAGAGCATGCACAATGGGGGCTTTTGGGCGGGTTTTTCATTCTGAAAAGCTGAGTTTTTACCTATAGTGTGGGCTTTTCAGTTTGCTTTTCAGATTTTTGGCTGCTAGAAGATCACTTTGGGTTATATCTCAAGCCTCAAATTCTCCATTTATCTTCTTCCATTTGGTATGCATGACCACATGGACAAATTAAAAGAACAAAAATCTTGTGTTTATAAAAATATTACCAATAAATTAGAATCGTAATTAAATATTTTATTTTAAAAGATATTTTCTAATTGATATTTATATATTTTAAATATCATCAATATAATAAATAAATGATGAGTACTGTATATAAAATAACGTGGATAAAAAATAATGATATATACGAGGCTTGGTGATGTGAGAAGCTGAATGACTATAGGTAAAAGCTGAAAAATGAGGATTTTGAAAGGATGTAGTGGGATAAGTAGCCCGAAATTGGGCTACACCACTGCAGGTGCTCTTATAAATAGATGGATCAGGAAGTTCTTCAAGCATGGTGTGAAAAATGTACTCCCTCTGTTTTCTTAAGTTTGACATACTTACCACTTTTGTATGTTTTGTTAATATTGAAGTATTTACCTTTATAAAAAATTACGCATTTTAACTTGCAAAAATAACACCAAAAGTTACGGTACCAAACATAACAAAACGGAGGGAGTATCCTTCTGAATCTGTTATTTGAGTCTGGTGGTCGTGCGTGACGTAATTACTGACATCTGTAGTTTGTCTGACCCATTTAGGTAGTTAGAATTTTTTCCGTAGAGGTAACCTACATGTTTGGTGAACCACATAAAATACGTGTTCTTTTTTTCTTGTTTTTTCCTATTATCTTGATTCTGCTTAAGTGGATTAATTTCCAACAAGTGGCATCAGAGCTAGGTGTTAATACCAACAAGTGGTATCGGAGCTTTGGTTAATCAGCTTCTGATTAAAGATGGAGAGAAAAAGAAAGAAGAATAAAAATATGAGTTTGGGTGATTTGTCGGCGAGAGCTGCTATGTTTAACAAGGTATTTCCCGATTGAAACTTGTTGAAATCTGGTTATCTATTCTGATAGCTGCTTCACAGGGACTTTCTTGCTTGGACTTGTGAAAATCTATCATCTCAGTTTGATGAATCCTTTTCTGGTTTGATATATCCTAATTAGTGGTGTTTGTGTGTATATGTTTGGCAAATTATTCCTCATTGAATTTGTTCATCCGTTTTGTTGGTGGTATCTGGGTACTTTTGGGTTTCACATGTCTGGCACTTCTCTTAGTGCATATGTTTTCATTTGGTACATCTGGCACAACCATCGTGAGTTTGGTACATCTGGGACTAATATTGTGCTCATGGTACATCTGGCACTACTACCGTGCGGCTGGTACATATAGCACTATCATCGTGCGCCCAGTATACTTGACATTGTCACCGTCCGTCTGGTATGCACAACCATTTGCATCTGGTAAATCAGACACCATTATCATGTGTCTGGTACATCTAGTACCATTATCGTGTGTCTGGTACCATTATCATTTTGCATATGGTATATCTGGCACCGTCACCATGCATCCATTACATCTGGAATAATGACCATGCATCTAGTACATTTGGCACAATCATTGTGTATCTGGTACATCTGACACCATCACCTTGCGTTTAGTACATTTGACACAGTTGTCGGGCTCCTAGTACGTCTGACACCATCATTATGTGTCTGGTACATCTAGCACCATCACCATGCGTCCGGTACGTCTGGAAAAATGACCGTGCATCTTGTGCATGTAGCACAATCATTGTGCATCTGGTACATATCTGACAACATCACCATGTATTTAGTACATCTGACAGAATTGTTTGGCCTCTAGTACATCTGACACAATCAATGTGCATCTAAATCTAGTATATACGTTCGTCAATTTGATTCTTGTTATTTATTTGGGATTTTCAATCAAGGGGGAATTGTTAGGTGTCTTTTCAAATCCAAAATATTAATTAATGAGTAAGTCAAGAGTCTTAGATTCATATATCGAAAACTCAAGGGTTTGTTCATGAATGAGAAACTCAAGAGTTGGATTCATGAATGAGGTGCTCTAGAGCTGCACTTGAACTTTTATAAATAGAGGGAGAGTTAGGAAGTTCTTCAAGCAGAATGTGAAAAATGTAGTGCATCCTAAAATTGTTATCTGGGTTTTGTAGTCTTACGTGACGTAATTCCTGACATTTGTAATCTATCAGATCAATTTAAATAATTAGATTAATTTATTTTTGTCAGTGGAAGTAGTCAACATGTTTAGTGAACCAAGTTAAAATGCATGTTCGGATTAATTTCCCAATAACTTTTGCCCAAGAACATTTAAATTTAGAGTACTAGTGATATACAATGTTTAGTATAGAAATAATTGTAAGCTTGCTTTGGAAGTGTGATCTACCACACATTTGGTCATCCTGATTTAGTTAATAATATTAGAGAGATAGTCCAAAATGATATTCATTTTTAATTTTTTTCAAAAAGTAAATTTCATTTCATGTTACTGGAATCGTCCAGTATCGTTTGACAAAAGGAAGTTCTGGGAGGGGGCATCCAATACATTATCTTTCAATTCACGCGACTTTGCAAAACTAGCAAGCGAGTGAGTAAGTATATTCCTATCTCTAGAGATCCAACAAGGTGGTTGAAGACCTATGTCGCTCAGTATGGTTCGAATTTGCCTAGCAACATCAGCACATGATAAACTTGGCTCAAGCTCTCCTCTACCCATACGAATGATCCCGAGTTCATCCCCCACTATGATAAGCTGCTCGTTCTGCGTTTCTGCGCCTTAACGTATAGCTTCCAGTAGCTGTATGGCTTCTGCCATTGTAGCATCGTGTCTGCCTTGTCTTCTAAATGTTGTAGTTCGTCAGAACTTTGCCTTTCTATCAATGTGTATAATGCCAACGCCTATATGTTCTCCCACGCTACTGGCATCAAAGTATATCCTTTCACCTACTTCCAGAGGCCTCAGCAATGCATGCGGGTGAAGCTCTATCGACATTCTCTCCGGCCAGTGGTTCACTGCTCAAAAGCTAGCTAAGCATGCTGTTATACTTGTTGTTACGTCCTCTGGCGACAAGCACTTTACTTCAAACAATTTGCTGCTTCTTTGAAACCATAAACCATCGCAAATCATTGTGATTAGTTACGCAATATGCCCCTCGCTGGTTTTGACTAAGTCTCTAAACCAGAAATCTCCTCGAGCTTGCCTTGCAATCAGGATCGTATCTTATATAGCAAGCAACCTCTATGCTGCGACATCATAGGTACAATCGAAGAGAGGGTGCCCTAGCGTCCAATCTTCTTCTCCACATTGAATACATGTTAATGGCACCTCCATAGTTTGCTTTTGCAGATTTTCACAAGTTGGCAACGAGTCCATACAAATCTTCCACGCTAAGTGTTTTGGTCTTTGCGGAATGTAGAGCTTCCATAATTTCCTCCAATGGTAGAATTCACAATGTAAATACCAGTAGCCGTGTGATGCCAACATTATTTATCCATTATGAAGCTAGAAGGAAGCTGAATTAGCCGAATAACATTGGCGTCATCTGGATGAAAATATGCCGCAAACAGGTCTTCTTTCCACCAGTGTGTGTGTGTGTGTGTGTTCATCAATGAGGTGTCCAACGAATGATACCTCCGCGGGATAGTTTTGCCATTTTTCACCTAAAAATCATCCTCCCTGGGCAGCCATGGGTCATGGCAAATACTGGTTTTCCATCCTGACCTAACTTGCTTGCGACACCCGAGCCTAAGTACCCCTGCACCTTTCATAATGCTCCTCCATGACCACGAGGGTCGCAGTCCCAAAGGAGCTTCAAATATTGATGATTTTGGGATGTATTTATTCCTGAATACTCTAGTGATGAGGACATCTGGATGCACCAAAAAATTCCATGTCTGCTTTCCTAACAGCGCCAAATTTGCTGCTTTCAAATTATGGAAACCCAAGCCGCCATTATATTTTGCTCTAGAAAGATATCTAATGAATCTTCCACATTCCTGTTGTATAACCTCCCCACCAAAGGTTGCTTAACATACCTTGGATATCCTCTAGGATGGCGTCTGGGATACTAAAGCAACTTATGGCGTAGCTCGGAATAACTTGTAGGACACCCTTTATATGTATCTCCCTCCCCGCCTTTGACAGATTCTTTTCATTCCACCCATCAATTTTCTGTCGGATTTTATCCTTCAGATTTAAAAAAATCTAATTTATTATGTCCAATTTTTGAGGGTAGCCCCAGATAAGTGCCATGCGAGTCTACTTCCGGTATCTTAAGAATATCACAAACTCTAGCTCTACTATCTGCCATCGTGTTAGGACTGAAGAGAATACCTGACTTATCAGCATTTATTTGTTGGCCAGAAATGCCTTTGAATAATGTGATAGCCCACTAAATGTGTCTCGCTTCCAGATCTATTTCTTCACCAAATAATAAGGTGTTATTTGCAAAGAATATATGCAAAATCTTCAGCCCATACCTAGATGCACAAATACTTTTAATCTTTTCAGAGCACATTAGGTCAGTAAAGAGGCCAAAATATACTTATGAGCAGATGATGAAAACATATGGCGAGAAAGGATCACCCTGGTGAAAGCCTCTTTTTGGTTGTAACATTACCATCTCACCACCGTTCAAAATAAATAAGAAAGAGACTGTAGACAAGCATTGGCATATAAGTCGAACAATCCTTTCTAGAAATCCCATGGCATGCAAATTACCACAAATGAACTCCCACTCAATACGATCAAATGCCTTACTCATAACCAGCTTTATACTCATATGGCCTAGGGATCCGGTCTTCCCGTTCTTCATCGTGTGATGAAATTCATGAGCAATGTGGATGTTATCCGTAATCTGTCTGTCAGTCATGAAGGTTGACTATGACTCTGAGATTATCTTCGGGATGATTGGCCTCAATCTATTCACCACTACTTTTGAAGCAAGTCGATATACGACATTGCATAGACTGATAGGCCTAACTGAGTGATCATTTCTGGCTCTGGTGTGTTATGGATCAGCACAATAAAGTTGTAGTTCACCGATGACTCAAATACTCCATTATTCAGGAAATTCAAAACAAAAGAAGTGACATCATCTCTAACAATATACCAGAATTTCTGAAAAAAGACAGGGCTCATACCGTCAGGACCTGGGGATTTGAATAGATGCATTTGCTTCACCGCATTCGCTATGTCCGCGCTAGTATAAGGCCGCAAAAGAGATTCGACCATCTGCTATTGGCTAGGCTGAATGGGGTAACTTGAGATTGAACGTGTCTCAATACTTGTTGCATAATTTCCATTGAGGACTCTGGTGGTGTAAAGAGGCCACCAAAATAATCTGTGACTATAAGTCCAACGCTCGCCTCATCCTTTTTCATCTCCTGGTTAGCGTCCTTCAATCCTCCAATATGATTTGCCTTTCTTTTCTGCGTTGCAAATCTAAGGAAGAAGGTCGTGTTCCTGTCTCCTTCTTTATACCAGTGTTGCTTTGGTCTCTTCTTCCACTTGATTCCTTCAACATCTTTTAAGAAGTCATACTCCTGCCTTAGAGCAGCAATTTCAATCATCAGTTCATCCGGGACGTTGCCACTTTCTAGGTTCAGAATCACCTTCTTTACTTCCTCCGTTCTTCTTGGAATGTCAGGGAATGTCTCCTTCTCCATCACATTAGCTTGAGTGATCAATTCATGAGATTTTGCGCTAGAGAGGAGGTTGATGGGGAACCACTCCATGTATCCTCAACCATTTTTTCGTAATCACTAGCCCGGATCCAGTGTGCCTCAAAACAGAATCTCCTATTTATTCTGTGGTGTCTAGCAGTAGGATCACAAGCTTGAAGCTGGATTAAGATGCACATATGGCTAGAGTAGACCATAGGGATAATATTAACCGAGGACCATGGGAAAAGATCATGGAGCAACTGATTGCAGATTGCTCGATCCAGCCTCGCTCTTTTGGCATCTGGCTGGGCTGTTAGCCTGTTCCATGTGAACTTAGGTCATGTATACCCCATATCAAATAGTTCACAGAAATCCACAGACTCTCTAAATGAATTAATCTGCCATTATGATCTTGGTTGGCTCCCTTGAAATTCTTCTTGTGAAAGAACCTCGTTGAAGTCTCCAAGACAAATCCATGGAACAAGAGGGTCTGAGATTAACCACTGAAAGTCTTGCCAACCTGCTCTTCGATTGGATACGTCTTGTTTGTCGTAGTAACCAGTGATGCGAACACTACTTCCAGATACAGTAACAAAAGCATCTATGTAACGACTCGATATAAATTTTAAATCTACTACTGCTTTCTTACTCCATAACAATGCAAGATCTCCTGAGCAACCTTGCGACTCAACAACAACACCAAAATAATTTAACTGCGACTCTAATCTATCAATAACTTCCACAGAACATTTAACTTCACAAAGAAAAATAATCAAAGAAGATTTCAAGCGCACCATGGTACGAAGTTGCTGAACTGCTCGAGTCCTTCCAATCCCACAACAGTTCCAACTGATTATATTCTTTGGCCTGGGCAAGACTGGTCTTCAACGCCAGTCACTGCCTTATAATACTCGAGCCTGCAACAACTGGAGATGCCTTGTCGAGGCTTGTAGGTTGTTTCTACTTCTTGGTACCTGAGGTACCATCATTCTCCTGGTTTGCCCCCGTTTGTTTTTCATCTGCGTCTTTTGTGCCCCAATCTTCATCAGTTTCCTTTTTTTGGTGTCTTCTTCTTCTTACGTCTTTTCTCGACGGTGATAAAGATGGAGTGTATTGTATCTCGATCGGCTATACTCCCTCCGTCCCACTTCAAATTGTTTATTTATTTTTTTACGGTTTTCAATGAGCATGTTTGACCATAACAATTGCTGCATAAAAAATGATATTTAAAAAATAGATGTTAAAGACAAATCTAACAAACATGATATATTTATTACTTATATACTACATTCATCCCAGAATAAACTTCCTAATTTCTGAAGTCAAACTAAACAAATTTCAATCATTAAATTCTCTTAATATATACTCCCTCCGTCCCACAATGATCTTCCTAATTTTCATTTTGGGATGTCCCACAATGATCTTCATATATCTATTCTTTCCATTTTTAGTCTAACAATCATACTTGAAATATCACAATTACCCTTACTTAAAATTTGAAATTACCTTAATACCAAATGTAAAATGATTTTACTTCTAAATTACTTCAGCTCCCACATGCCCAGTACCAATTTTTGTACTCCAATAGTAGCCTTTCAGCCTTTGCCCCCCCCATTTTCAGCCTCTTCAGCCTTTGTACTCTTAAAGTTTGAGCAATTTTCTTTTCGGAACATCTTTAAGGGACAGAGGGAGTATGTAATATTATTATCATATTATATGTTTTTAGATTCATCATAGTATATATTTTCAAACTATTATTTTTCAGAATTTTTTTACATATGCAAAAAAATATATTAGTGGTTAAAAGTTGATGCAGTTGACTCATGAGAGTCAAATTAGGAAGTTTATTTTTTACGGAGGGAGTATTATTTTATATTTATGGTCAATGTTTACAAAGTTCAACTCTCAAAAAGTAAATAAACAATTTAGAATGGTATAGGGGAGTAGGTGCAAGAGCTTTACTTTCACATTCTCACCGGATGGCCAATCCGCCCACAATACGAGCAAAACCTAGGGAGTTTTTCGTATTGGAGAATGAGTTTCATCTGATTATCAGGCGGTCGAACTACTTGCACACGTTTCAGGGGCTTTGTAATGTCGATCTCACACCTTAAGCGCATGTAAGGGCTGACCATCGAACCATCCATAAAATACTTTCCAGTGGCATCCCCTATTAGTCTTGCCGATTCTTCATTCATAGCCAGCGTGGGAATCCTGCGAACATGGATCCAAAACGCTGCTGTAGTAAACTGTACTTGCGACGCAATCATGTCCTCATAAGGCTCCTTCAAGGCCAGTAAGAATTTTTCGAATAACCAAGGTTCGCGCTCTAAAACCTATGCTTTATCGGCTAGTTTTACGAACTGGATTAAAACTACGTTATCTCCCATGAATTTGCTCGTCATGGAGTTGCGCATACCTCATGCTCGTTGAAACAAGTCGACGATCTCATTGATTGGGATCCTCCTGGATGCCATAACTCTACCCAGCAGAGTTAGGCGAAATTGCGCCGCCTCCAATTTGAGCGACACCGATCGGGAAGGCTTCTCCTCCTCTGTAAGTGATACATTTGCGTATAGGTTTTCAAGGGCTTCTAGATCTTCCATCTTGCTAGAGAATTTGCTGGTTGAAAGTGTGATTTTGATGAAAAACTTGCGCCGGAAGACACAGGAAGGAGAACACCCTAAACCCTAGGAATATCGCCTAAGGGTAGAGAGAGAAATCAATATCTATTTTTAATTGAAACTCACTACTTAAATTTTGAATTTGTCTTTTTAAGTTATCAATCCAAATACGTTTTGACCCGACTAAAAAAAAGGCTTTGACACTTTAAAAAGATATTAATGATAAAAAAACTGTGAATTTCGGATACAATTCAAAACATTTTCTCAATAATATTCACACGCTAGCATTTTGATACGTTCTTTATGTAATGCCATAAAGTATATAATACTTTTAGTGAATTAAAGCTTATTTGGCTCATCGTGTTTTAGAGTGCGAGCTATGTTGTTGAAGAATTTACGGGGTAATAATTGTATGTCTGTATTCATACTCTAAGATACAATGTATAGTAGTACAAAAGACATATATTAGACTAGAAAAAGAATTCTAATCTAATTAATTTACATAATATTACTATTCCTTAATACTCCTCTTTAGATTGGAGCATGGAGATCAGAAATGTCCAACTTGTCAAGCAAAAAATGAAACTGATTTCGCCCAAGAGCCTTTGTAAACAAATCCGCAGGTTGGTCAGTCGTGCGAATATGATTAGAGGTGGCAAATGGGCGGACGGGTTGAATATGGGTCGGGTAATATGGGTAGATAAAAAATATGGGTATGACTTATTTCAACCCATTTTATAATGGATAAAAAATGGGTTGTGTTGAAACCCGCTCAACCCGCGGGTTTCAAATCACTTAACCCGCGGGTAAAAAAATGGGTAAACCCGCGGGTTTCATCCCATATAGGTTAAAATATAAACCCATATGGGTTTATATAAAAATTTCAAAATTTTGCACAGTTTTCAGGCGTTCATCAAGTACTAACCATTTACTGGGAATCTTTGTATTCCTTAATACAAACTAAACCTGTTATAAAT
>JAULKM010054558.1:0-12585 GCA_032355605.1 Rubia tinctorum
CTACCTAAATCTAGCAATCTTCCAACAAAAACATAACAAAAGAGATGTTAAATGCTTTGGAAAATACATGCATTTGATGTTTCATCAACCATGCAGTGGCACATGGCCCATTTTACATAAGGCAACACGAGCCATATCGTGGCGCATGGCCCCTTTTGCACGATCCTACACAAAATGTTTTGTACGAGGCTGCACGGACCGTGTCGTTTGCCTTGGTCGCACAAATTCCGGCTGCTAGGGTTTTTTGGCCTATTTTAGACCTTTTTCTATGCCCAATTCCCTACTTCTTTATATGAGAGCCTTTATTCTTCTAGGATTCACTAAGTAGGTACAATGTAAGTTTTATTTTCCAAGTAGGTGGTAAGGAGGAGGAGAGTTCTCTCTCTCTCTCTCTCTCTCTGGAGTTCTTCTTCTCTTTTCCTTTCCTTATCTTTTCTTTTCTTTTATTTTATTTTCCTAGATCCATGGAATTTAACTCGATATTTGTCATGGATCTATTCTTAGGGAGTAGTTAATTAACTTGGGGACAATATGTGTATTCATGTATTAATACTTGTTTTGTGAGATTTCTTATATCTATCTATTTTTATGTGTTTTATGATTATCGTGTTGCCTTGTTCTTTATGTTCTTGCCAACTGTATGCTTGTCACACTAAGTTAGCACACACCATAGTCTACTTTCATGTTGGTACAATTATTGATACCCCACGGGGAAGGAAACCTAGATGTGCTCGGGGTAACGATACTCTGAAATATTGTGAGTCTGTGCATGTGAGTTGTCGAGTCAACATTACGATCGACCATGCACTAGTAAACCAGTGAGTTGGTCCGAAGGGTTATGGGTAGAGATAGTTAAAGTAGCAGACTAGGGTTAGTTGTGTGACCCTAGAGCCATCAATAAGGTGTTTCACCCCCTTTACCTTTTTAGGCCTAGGGAGAAACGTTCGTGGTGTAGTGCCCGAGACGTAATAGCACGGGGGAGATTCAGATCCACACAGCAAGCATGGCTATTGTTGCACTCCTCTAATTATGGAGGCGGTGCCGATGGAATATTACATGCACACCATACATGACAGGTATGGGGAAGTGTGAACCATCGACCATACCACGTGTCACCAACACTAGAATAGGTTTATAGTTCTCACATGTGATGAGATCAAGGTTCGAAACAACATTAATCATGTTACGCAAATATTCCTCAGGTGCTAGTTTATATAGTTTATTCTCCGTTGAATTTCATGCTATTAATTTTAGTAACCCACCCCCCCCCCCTCCTCCCCCTAATTCCTGTTTTACCAACACTGATTATTCCTAACACAAGATCAGATTGACGACCCGATCGAGCTTGTGTGTAGTTGATTATTAGATTCCTAACATCTCTGTAACCGACCCCGGTACTTGTCACTATCTACCAATTTTGGTAGTATAGTAGTAGGAATGGTAGCAACAATATAAATCTATATCTTTGATTACAGCCTCCTCTCGGTCTTAATTTGGTGGATCTCCCATGATTCGTTAATTAGCGACACCGCGAGGGGATCGATGGAGGATTACATGCACAACCTACGTAGCAGGTATGGGGAAGTGTTAACCATCGACCACACCACGTGTCACAAACACTAGAATAGGTTTATAGTTCTTATATGTGATGAGACCGAGGATCAAAACAACATTAATCATGTTACGCAAATATTCCCCACATGCTAGTTTATATATTTTATTCTCTACAGAATTGCATGCTAGTAGTTTTAGTAAACACACCCCCACCCCCCTTGCGATCGCGGCTGTGTGTAGTTGATTATTAGATTCCTAACATCTCTTTGGACGACCCCGGTACTTGCCACTATCTACCAATTATGGCAGTATAGTAGTAGGAACGGGAGCAATAATATTAATATTTATCTTTGATCACATCCTCATCTCGGTCTTAATTTGGTGAATCTCCCGTGATGCGTTAATTAGGAACACCGTGAGGAGGCGAGTCAGTACTTAACACTCATCCGTCCTATTACGGAGAAAGTTTTTACCCTTGACTCGCTGACAAGAGGAATCAAATCAAAAAACATAAGAGAAAGGAAAATGATTTCCAGGTACATTCATTCCTTTCTTCGTACTTATTTTAACGTCTACAAGTGTGACTTACCTAACCATTAAAAGTTAATCATGATTACTAGGATTGCATGCGAATATCAAAGGCAGAAGATGAAGATGAAACCGCCTCCGAATTACACATAGAAAATCACAAACATCTATGTAAGTCATTCAATCCAGGAGTCCTTTCATTTCCACCATTATTTAATACAATTACGTTTAACTCGATTTTTTCGTTTGCAGTACCAAATTCAATTGAGTGGTTGGCAATGTGGATATTACGTCCTCCTCTACATGGAAGAGTTTGTTCTAAAGACTAACTCTACAGATATTCTCGAGGTTGGTCGACAAATTACAAATTACACATTTTTAATTCTTACTTAATAAATACTTTCACTAATTAATTATTGGGTTATTTTGAACTAAACAGTTATTTCTCTCAAAGCAAGGAGCATGCAATTGCAAGGAGATAGCAGCTGTAGCCGATAGATGGTGCCAAGCTTAGGTGGACGGGTATTCCAAACTTTTCAAGACTTCTCTGGAACTCGACGAGTATAAGGCATTGTAGAAAATGGATGTCATAGATATTTACAGTTTTTCTATAATTTTCTTTGTGGAATGATTATGTATTCTTACACATTTTTAGTTCATAATTCATTCTTTTCTTCTTTCATAGTATTAATCCAATTAGTAGATTCTATCTAGTTGGCTGGCTGTTATTAGTTTCTTCTATCATATTTGCCCGGGTTTCGATCCATATGGGCAGGGAAAATTAAAATAGGGAATTGCAAATGAAAATCAAACTTAGCACCGGTTTTCCACATTGAATACAGGTGCTGTAAAATTTACAACCTACTGCGAAGAAGCACCGACAATTATTAAATACCAGTGCTGGAAGAAAATGAAACTTCTAATCCTTAGCACCGGTTCTAAAATGGAACTGGTGCTAATAAAATTAACACCATATACCACATTACAAGCAGCACCGGTAAGGTGGAACCGATGCTAGTATTAATCTATAAGCAGCGGTTGCATTCTACCGCGCGAAGAATGTGTGGGATAAGCACCGCGACATTGTTAATGGCACTGGTATTATGAACCGGTTATCTATATCATTAGTTAGCACCTCTACATTATTATTGGCACCAGTACGCAGAATCGGTGTCGTAGATCATAATTCAGCATCGCCATAATATTATTGGCACCAGTAGTTATAACCGGTCCCGTGTATCTTTTATCAGCACCTGTTTGAATCTCGATGCCTTTGTAACTACTTTTTAGCACCACCATACTTAGGCATTGATGCCTATGTACCCAAATACCGATGTCATAGGGAAGCTCTTGGCAGTAGTGAGTGGAGATATTTTGGGAATGGTGAGCCTAGTCGAAAAATTATTAAGATTATAATACAATCTATTCTTCATTAATTTGAGTAATTTTTAAATTAAACTACTTTTGTTGGGAGAGAGAGGGGAAGTATACACATTTTTTCAAGTAGTAAGCGAGAATGCCAGATTTGTTTGAACTTGTTAAATGAAAGGGATAACGTTTCGTTTGTTTTGTAGTCCCCCGTCTCACCTATTTTTGCGGAGAGAAAATTATCACTCTGATCAAGAAACATATTTGACCGTTAATATATTTAACTACGTATAATAACGACAAATAAAAAGTTAATACATAGAAACTACTTGTTGCGATGAATTGAACAGTATCATATATGATAATATTGTTGTTCATATATTTATTCAAATATGTGATCAAATTTTAATGGAGAATAGTGTTAAAAAATAAGAGTGCAAAAATAGCTTGTACGAAGGGAGTAATAAGCTGAAATGCTATGGACGAGTTTTAATATTATACCACAAAAGGAGATGTTTTCTCTTTTTTTTTTTTAAAAGGTGTCTAATGAGTAGTAATACGTCTTCAATGCACGGCATATTTGTTGATCAACCTTAATTAATTAATCGGACATGGGCCAATGTTTCGTTAGCCGCCCCTAGAATTAAGAAAAAAGCAAAATAAAAAGGACGCCGGCCCGGCCATGTTTGTGTTTTTCCATCATTAGGTGCAGATGGTTTGTCTTTCTTTACTGAAGTTTAGTAGCAGTCATTATCGGGAAATAAGCACTTTCACTGACTGCATTTTAAATCATTTTTTTAGAAGATAAAATAAGAGTAAAATGTATATAATCATCCTCCCTATGTCCCAATCAAATTTGCACCGAATTTTTTTTCAGCCAAAACAATCAAATTTTGACCAGTTATTTAAATACATATATGAACAATAATTTTATCGTATGACATATAGTTAGATATATCGTAACATGTACTTTTCAAATATAAAATTTTTATGTATCGTTATTGTCCATAACTACACATATTTAGAGTCAAACATGTTTATTGGAGATGTGAAAAAGATTCGGTGCAAGTTTGGTTGGGACAGAGGGAGTATAATATTTGGAAAATGTAGATAATTCAGTAAAATCTGAAAGTGTGAAAATAATTCTAAACTTTTGTAAAATTGTACAGTTATATTTATTTTGCTCAATTCCGACGTTGACTCAAAGAAATCATCCATTGATAAACATGAAAAAAACATAAATATTCTAAGTTTAAAATTGAAAATTTAGTGATCATTTTACCCCTTTACTTCTTCTTCTTCATCTTCAAACACACTGTCGTCGCCCACAACAAGCTCTCAACCC
The DNA here is from genome assembly GCA_032355605.1 of Rubia tinctorum. Classification (NCBI taxonomy): domain Eukaryota; kingdom Viridiplantae; phylum Streptophyta; class Magnoliopsida; order Gentianales; family Rubiaceae; genus Rubia; species Rubia tinctorum. The sequence continues at coordinate 4,796 of JAULKM010054558.1, forward strand.
TAGCCCCGTTACAACGGTACTCCACCGCCCAGAACTAGCTCTCAACCTTAGCCCCGCCACAACGCTCCATCGTGCTCCACCTCTCCCCTGCCACGCTCCACCCTAACCCCGACCTAGCCCTGCGCGCCACCACAACCACCACCAACCCTCTCCTAGTTCTCGTCATCGCCGTGACCACAGCCCCAGTTGTACGCCACCACATCCACCATCGACTCTCTCCTGGTTCTCACCACCACAACCCTACCGTCGTCGCCACGACCGCATCCTCTGTCGCGCGCTACCACAGCCACCACCACCTCTCTCCTACCATAGCCCTGCCACCATCGACTTGGTTCTTGCCACCACCGCCCCCGTTGTGTCACCACCGCCTCTCTTCTCCCCCTTCTTCTCTCCCCGCTGCCACACAACCCACCAATTCTTCCCTAAACTCTCTCCCCTCCCTCAAACCCACGACCACGGAATTCAAACCTGAATTCGAGCAAACTTAGTATCTAACAACTTTGTTTGACATGGTTCTCGCCGGCGACGGGAGGGTTGAACGTGGGTTTGAGCAGAGGAAAGTTTTAAAAAAATAAACAGTAGGAGTAAAATGAGGGTTTTTTTCAAAGTCCGAGCAGCGACGGAGGAAAGAGGGTAAGGGCAAGAGTAGAGTTGCCTTTTCCTTTTTTATTTCTTTAAATTTTTGTAGCAGGGGTATAATTGTCTTTTCATAAATTTCTAGCCAAATTGGCCGCTAACATTCTGGTCAATGAAGTCCAGGGTTAGATTTACACTCTAAAATTTTACAAGGTTATGTATGCACTTTAAAAAAACATAGGGTCAAAAACCCACTATTCTCTAAAAATAATACAGTAACTATCATAGGGGAAGTTGTATTTTGGCTCCCAAACCAAAATAAAACAAAATCGAGCGATATATGAATTTGATCATCGATACGAGTCGAATTGCAATCAAACAATCGAACATTGATTCAATTCACTAAACTTGCAAAACAACTTTCTGGAAGTGGCTGAAGGAAGAATTCCAATGCTAAAGTTAGACTAAAAGTATTTTATTTGAGTATTGATAATTGAATGAATAGAATGGATGAATCCCATAGTATATATAGGGGTTTATTCCCGTAAAATCTCCCAATCATCACTAGTGCAGAATAGAGCAATTAAAGGAGGTGAGAGGATTACTTGGAAAACGATTACAAACTGTCGTCCGAGATACCACCGTGGATCTAACCCCTTCATTGCACGGCGGTGCCATTACTGCTGTTGTAAATTATGTAGAACGAATTAGCTAACACCGTGGTATCTATTGTCTTAACCGACTTATTAATTTATTGATATCAGAACTAATGGAAATCGTCGTGATTGAAACATACTTCCGGAATCGGAAATATATTTATGAAGTTTGTAGGCAATCTCTTCTAGCCAGAATTGAGATCGGTAGAATGGATTTTTGATATCCAAAACAATGTCGGTTATAGTATCCCTTCAGTGTCGGGAGATGTTGCCATTTTGGAACTAGTGTCAAAAGTAGGAAACGCTGCGATATCGGGAATGTATTTGGATGTGCCTTTTCTGAGTTCCTGTTATGGTTGACGTTTCAAAATAGTTTTTCTCTATTAAATGGAATAATTTTTGAGTTGCAATATTTGAATGACAATTGACTCTATAAATGCTTCCATTGCGAGATAACCTCCGTCATCGGAAACATTGTTGGAAAATGTGGCGGTCAGTAAAAGAAATGTATCCATAAATGCACTTCATGTCCACATTCAAAGACCAACCATGGTAAGTAATTTTTAAACTAATGTAAAAAATGTAAGGTGAAGTTTTACGTCAAAATGAGGAATACTTAGTTAGGCTTTAATGCATTAAAGTAGACAAAAAATATAACTAAACATGAATACACGACAAGGTTTAATGTGTTAAAGTTGATAAAGTAAATGTAACTAATTGTGAAAGAACATTGGAGATTTTTATAAACTAATGTTACTAAAGTTTGGTATGCGATGGCTTAACTTGTACTAGTTTAAATGGCTTAATTTAGTTGGATTTAATGAATCTAAATTAGTATATAGTTACTCATCGAACATATTGATGAGCCTTACTCTTAATTTCCATCTATAGCCGGTGACCTAGTTGATCAATCATGTGATCATTGTCTTTATCATGTTCCTTCTACCAATAGGTAGTGGTCTTGTTAAGATGATCGTGGAAACTAATCATCTTCCTACGAGGTGAAGCGCACTACGTTTTCTGCGGAAAGCTCTTTGTGTTCGCTTCTTTCATTTGCTAGAGCAGGGTGTTGCCTTTCAGTTTAAACTTTGATTGGTTTGGGGAGGTGTATGCCAGTATGTTTATTAAGGAATAATTTATGAGAAGACGTCAAATGCATGTATTTTCCAAAGCATTTAACATCTCTTTTGTTATCTTTTTGTTGGAAGATTACTAGATTTAAGTAGGTTTACATCATAAGGGGTTTAGATAACTGTTTCCGATTTTCATATCTAAATCCTTAATTTTGTAATCTATTTTCAGTCAAATGTATTTTTGGTCCTTACAGGCATCTAGATTTATTTTTGTGAGCTTAATTTGTAGATTGCTCGTAAGCACTTCAGAGTATTTTAGTGAAGGCCATTCGCAAGGATGGTAGAAGATCGAAGGCCACGAGTCAAGACGTGCTAGAATATAAAAGGGTCGAAGAAGGAAGATAAAGAAGCGGATGAATTGTGATCCGGAAGTTTGAATCGAGTTTTAGAGTATTTTAGTGAAGGTCTTCGCAAGGATGGTAGATGGTAGAAGATTGAAGGCCACGAGTCAAACATGGTAGAAGATAAAATGGTCAAAGAAGGAAGACAAAGAAGCAAATGAATTATGATCTGGGATGTTTGAACCAAGTTTTGGGAATTATTCGAGAAGAACTAGCCTCCAAGGTGGTACCGTTGGATTCCTCTACTCGAGCACTATAAAATAGATTGCAAGAACTTCCAAAATAGATCAACAGTTCACCAATAACGATGGAATAATAAGAGAGCAGATTAAGCACTGTGGGCTGCAGCATATACTGCGGCCCGCTGTACCATGGATTCTTGCTGTTTTGTTATAGGTTTTCATAATCTAGGCTAAATATACTCTTGGGAGCAATCAATAAGCATTTCAAGTATGAATTTGTGAGATTTGATTTATCCTATTTTGTGCTTTGATTATCAAGTATGTTTTGTGCATTCTTGTGTGATTGATGTATAAATTAGACTAGTATGATTAACTAGTTGATGATTGTGGGTTAATTGTTGCTAGGTTTTTGGTCAAACTCGGAAGACTTTGACTTTTGTCGATGTGATTATCGTTGGTCAATGCTAGGCTGTAATTGGGACTGGCAACTAATTATGATTATTGATTGATTAAATTGCTTAGATTTATGATGGATTTTAATCCATTTGACTAATTATCAATGTGGCTCACTAATAACGATTAGCATAAAAGCCGGTCCTCGTAGTCATTATTAGTAGATATATTTGTGAAATCTCAATGTTTCTCGCTTGTAGGACTTTGCATTAGTTGTATTGAGTCTCCATGTTTATTGCTATCCTCAGGGAAGTCTATGACACTAATCGTCTAGGTTGACCTGAGGGTAAGGGTTATTGTGTGGTGCTGATTGCCTACTCTAACTATAACCGAGGAGAGGTGAGAAATATCTTCACTCGAAAGGTGTTGGCAAGTTCTCCACAATATGTGGTTAATGCATATGAATAGGATAATTAATCGATAATCAAAGGATGACTCGAAATGTAAACCAATTACGCCCAACAGTCGTCATCATATTAGTTACATCTTTCCGTTCTAGTTGTGATCATAATTACATTGTTTTCTCTAATTGTGGTTAGTTTAGTTGTTGAAGTAGTCATAATGTTTTCTAAAATCAAACCACCCCAACTTGGATACCACACACGTAGAGTGACTTCTTCATGTATATTTTTTATTACATTTAACACTCGATAAAACCCCTTTTCCTCGTGGATGACCCCGTCTTACCACAACTACTATTTAGTAGTTAGCCGTAATCCGGACATATAAATACTATCTTTGAGATGCATGACGACGTCCTGCCAATTTACTCGTATTTAGTTGAGCTATGCTATAACAACTATGGTTCAGTGCACCTCTAGTCATACTGAGGTGAAAAGCAGTTTGAATGAGGAAGTGGTTAAGCTTTGGACACAGGTGAAGCAGTTCGAGGTAAAATGCAAACATATGTGGAAGGAGGTGTAAACTATGCAGGGTTTAAGTATCGAGAACGACAAAGAGAACGCCAAGCTTGTTGAGCAACTCACTGAGGGGGAATGGAGAGCCCATATATCTTGGGTACCCTCGAGCTCTAGTGAACATGTTGTTAAAAACAAAGAGTTTCTACAATTTCTTTGCTAAGATGTAATGTAATATCGTGAACATCTAATGTTGGCATGTATGGTCGAGGATTCGTTCCCAGAATCCTACTTTGGCTACTGCGAGGTTGGAGGAAGCTAGTGCCTTAGCTGAAAGGTTATGCATAGTGGTCACTATTTTTGTATCCTCGAGGAATTAGAAAAGATGCCCAGGCTACCCTTACTCGGTGAGCTTGAGGGGTGTGATATTGACAAGTTTGCGGATGATAATGTTGAGGAGAAGGGTGTTCCTATTAACACAGAGACTAAGGCTCCAAAACATCCTATCTAATCTTTAGAAACTTTTAGTTATACCAGTTTGTCGATTAGGAGTGATGTGAAGCCGGCTGATAATGTTGCCATCGAGTTGGGTATAGAGAAAGACGGGGATATTTAGATAGGTTTAGTTTGTAATTTTGGAACTTTCTCCATTTAGGAAATTTTTGTACCTTAATGGAAGGTTTTTTTTGTCAAGAATTATTGTTTATGCATTACATCTGATGTAGTTTTCCGTTTCAAGATTTATTCCATGGGTTAAATGTTTTACATTCTTTTCGGATTTTATTTGTAGATTTTCTATTCCTAGGGGGTGATGATGCTTAGAGGCTATTGGTTTTTCCCTAATCGGGGTAGTGAAATGAGGAAAGCATTTTCTTACTTCAGGTCGGCGTTATTAAAATATTTTTTAGGACCTCGCGACTTGTTCGCTGAAGGTGTGCACATGTGTTGTTGGCTGGTGATTTTACAGGCATATGCAAAACTATATACATTTCCCCCCTGACCGCGCCGTTGAAGGTACCATTGCGGTGATCCCATGAAATCCTATGACTTGTGTTTAGTGAATTAGGTTTTCAGTGTGCTTCCTCGTAATTAAGGTAAGTTGTAATTGAGTTTCTTGCCAAAGAGGGTAGGAGATAAGAGTTTGCTTGGGATTGCCCAAGCGTTCGTGAAACAGTGATTTCTCTTCTTATTATTATCGTTAGGTTAGGGTAGTGTTAGCTGCCTATAGAGTCTGTATGTGCATGGCCTGCATTTGTCGTTTCACATAAACTATAAATTTATGTGGTATGTTTTATGCACTCCCTATGTCCCGAAATAATTGGCACACTTTCTATTTTCGTCTGTCCCACATAAAATGGTACACTTTAATTCTTACCCCAAATGGTAAAGTATATGTTGTAAAATTCCTACAATGTCATTTTTAACTTCAACAATTTTATGGTTGACCCCACTGCTTTGCCAAAACATCCCTACTTTTTCACAATTATTCTTTGTCACCTCATCTTGCATAAAATACCGAGCCACATTTCAATGTGTCATTTATTCCGGGACGGATGGTGTAGGTTTTTGTGGTAGGTTGGACTGTCTGGACCTGTAGGCCATAGTTTCTTTATAAGGTGGGCATGGGTGCTCTTGTGGGTGTCTATGGCTTTTGGATGGGTGACCTCATAGAGTGATAAGTGTATTGTGTGCAGATTGGAACGGGTTGGTAAAGTAGACTGAGGTAAGCTTTTCTTGGGATGGGCTTGAAATCCTCGAGGCTTAGGGTCTGTAGTTGTACATTTGTGTCGCTAGCTAATGATTTTCCAAGTGTATGTGAAACTATGTACAATCTTCCAGAGACCTTGCCAAGGAGGGCTATCGTGCCCGATGAGACGGGAAATACATGTTTTCTTAGAGAATTTAACACCACTTTTTAGATTTTATCGTTGGCGGATAATTATAATATTAGGTGTTTTACATGACGGGGGTTATAATCACCTTGTGTGGTTATTCGCACTAGTTTCCCTATTTTGTAAGCAATTAGTGTCTAACGTGTTTTACCTCTAATACTTGGTTGAATCTACTAGTTACGTAAGTTTATTTAGAGACCATCATAGATAAGGTCATTCACAATGATGATATGATATTCAAAAAGACCATTTACAAGAATGAAGGGCACTCATAAAGTGGTAGAAGATAGAGTGAAGAAGGAAAGCAAAGTAGCGGATGAAGAGTTGATTTGAGCTTCGAAACCAAGTTATGGAATAATCCAAGAATAATTGACATCAATGGGAGGCATAATCAATTTAGTTTTCACAATCACTAAAAAAATTGACTACAAGAACTTCCAAAATGGATCAGCAGTTCACCCGCAGCGACAAAAACAAGTTGGAGCCGAAGTTGAAGAACTGTTTGTGCATGAACACATGGTCCATGCTCTGGGCATATAACCGCGCGGTTAAATAACACAGGTCATGCAACTTTGTATGATCCATCTCCCAGGAACCATAAAACTGCACGTTTAAATAATCATATGTCTTTTCCCCCCTTTCTCTTTCTCTTTCACCTATAAAAGCCTTATGTTTTCCTACATTTCACATTTAGCCTAACTCGGGCCTCCAAAACCCTTGGTTTTCTTCATCTTCTCTTAGTTTTGTCAGCTTTTCCATAGATTTATGTAGATCTATGATGGGTTTTAATTGAATAACTTCGATTTGTGCTTGGTAGCTTAGATTAGTGAGGAGGGTGGCAAATCTAAATATAAAAATCATCATCTCTCTCTCTCTCTCTCTCTCTCTCTCTCTCTCTCTTCATTCATATCTCTAATATGGTATTCAAGTCATGAATTTGATTATTGTAGTTTAAATATATACTTGGGAGCATTTGTAAACGCTTTTTTATTCTTGACATGGGAGACTTTTAGAATCATCTATATATGCTTTTATTATTTTTATTACTTGGGCTTTGATGTTTATGATTATGCTTTCATGATATTAGGGAGTAAAACTACTAGATTTCGATGCATGATCTAGCGCTAGGCACGGGAATGAACCCAGGAGTATTTTGTCTTCTTGCCGGGTTTCACCAAAGTTCAATGTGAAGATTATGCTTAGGAGTGAAAATTCTAGGCATGATTGTTTATTGTTTGGTTGGATTAGACTATATGACTTAATTAAATTATGCTATGAACGATATGGGAGTGACCAAACTACCACTGTCGGGCATAGGTTAATATTTAGTTGAGGTTGTAGTCTAGTTCCGAAGGTCACATTATGTGTTTATATGAAACTAATATAGATAAAATTCTAGAGGGTAACAATAAGAAACTAATGCTATTGGTCGTAAAAGCACACATTGTTGTATTGGGTATTCTCGGTGACCCATGCTACAACCATGTTTAATTTATTGCGTAGTCGCAGGTTTATTAACCATGGTAATGAGGGCTGGAGGAGGATCAATGGGTTTAGAGCCCTTCTAGATGTATAGGATGGAGGTGCGAGTTTGATTAGGGGGTGGAACTAAGATATTAACTAATGAGACGTCAAATACATGTATTTTTCGAAGCATTTAACATCTCTTTTGTTATCTTTTTGTTGGAAGATTGCTAGAT
>JAULKM010054569.1:0-12584 GCA_032355605.1 Rubia tinctorum
GTGGTAAGGGAACCATCTTCCAAGTTTGATTATCTTCCAAAGCCTTAAGTTCTTCATTCATGGCTGCATTCCACTCAGGATAAAGCTGTGCTTGTTTAAATGAAGATGGTTCTGGAACCTGTTCAATGGCAGCAAGAAAAGAGATATGTGCAGCAGAGAACTTAGGAGCATAAGAACTATGAACACTGTTAGAGACAAAATCTTTTAACCAAGAAGGTTTGACTCTAGGTCTGGTACTATGTCTAATGGTTGGAACTGAATGTGAGGGTGAAATAAAATTCTTTTCTTGATTATGCTCTGACTGATGTGTGTTATGTGAAAGCTCAGGTTCAGGAGATGATGATACAGATTCAGTATGAGAATCAAAATCTGTTTGTTCAGTCTGAAAATGTGAAGAATCAGATTGATCAAAATGAGGAATAGATGATGGAGGTATATCATAATGCTCAGTATCAGTTTGCATATAAGAAATAGGAAGGACAGATGGAAGTACAGGAGTTAAAACTGGATCAGTAGAGGCTGAGAGATAGGACTTATCTCTATATGGAAAGACTTTATCATGAAATGAAGCATCCCTAGAAATAATTGTTTTGTCATTGACTATGTCATATAGTTTAAAAGCCTTTTGATTTGCTGGATAACCAATGAAAACACATGGAGTAGACCTAGGAGAGAATTTATCCTTATTAGGAAAAGTATTAGCAGCAAAAACTAAGCATCCAAAGACCTTTAATATTGACAGATCAGGTTTCTTTTTTAACAAAATTTCATAAGGTGAACTCCAGTTTAAAACTGATGTTGGCAATCTGTTTATGATGTATGTTGAGGTTAAAATTGCATCACCCCAGAAATGTAATGGCAGCCCTGAATGAAACATAATAGATCTGGCCATTTCAAGTAAATGTCTATGTTTCCTTTCAGCTATGCCATTTTGTTGAGGTGTGTAAACACAAGTTTTCTGATGTAACATCCCTAACTTGTTAAACAGATTTGTACATTTAGCATTCACAAATTCTGACCCATTATCAATCCTAATTATCTTGACAGAAGCATTATATTGAGTGCTAATCATGTTAAAGAAGGTTAACAAGGTATCACATACAAACTCCTTTGATTTGAGTAAAACTGTCCAGGTTGATCTACTATGATCATCTACAATTGTTAGAAAGTATTTATAGCCATTTGTTGAAGTTATCCTATATGGCCCCCAAAGATCTACATGAAGTAAATCAAAACACTGATTAGCATGACTATGAGAATCAGGAAAACTTGTTCTACATTGCTTAGCCAAAGGACAAATATTACAATGAAAAGTATGAGAATCATCACACTTTATTTTCAAATGTTTTAATACTACATCAGATGCATGCCCTAGCTTAAGATGCCACAGATCAAAGTCATTGACAACTACTTTATTTGCTAGGATAGGTGCTTCATTATTTCTGATAACAGGAAGTCTAAGAATCTGAGCATAGGAAGTGATGGTTTTCTGATCAAAAGAAGAAGAACTGACTAAGTAAAGTCCCTTGCTAGCCTTAGCTATTCCAATGACCTTATTAGTCTTGAGGTCCTGAATCAAGCAAAAATCAGGAAGAAAATCAAAATGTAAACCATTAGCCTGAGACATTTTGTTAACAGAGAGCAAATTGTAATTAAAACTCTCTACATGCAAACAATCTTGCAGAATGATTGAAGGAGTGAGGTAAACTGATCCAGTGCCTTTAACCTGCTTGGTGGTATTATCTGGTAAATGTACTGGTGTAGGTGTATGACTGATTTTGTAATTGTGAAAGAGATGTCTACTACTGCACATATGACTAGATGCTCCACTATCCAATATCCAGATATCATCTTCAAGTATGAAAGCAGAGTTTATACTATGAGAAAGTATGCTACCTGAGAAATCAGAGAAGTGTGCTTTGTTGATAACCTCCCCATTTGAAGAATCTGAACCCTTGTTCTGTTGTGCCTTGTTCATTTCAAGCATATGAACAAAAGAGGCAAATAGAGCCTGCATGTTTGAGCCACCATTTATATCTCCCACATCAAAGGGTGCATCCTCCTGTGTTGTTACTGCATTGGCCCTAAAATTTGTCTTCCCTTTGTTTCCCTGCCACCAATCAGGATAGCCATGGATCTTAAAACAGAAATCCTTCACATGTCCCATCTTATGACAGTAATCACATTTGAGGAGCCTCTTATTCTGATTATCTTTCTTCTTGAAACCTGATTTCTCAATCACATTGTTTCCTGAGTTGAAAACTGGATGCTCAGGCTGAGATCTCACAAGCATGGCAGATTGCTCAGTGGATTGTATACAATTACTAACTGTCGTTTTCTGACTTTCAGCCTTCATCATCAATGAGCATATCTTGCTCACTGGTGGAGTAGGCTCCATCACCAGCACCTGATTTCTGATAGCATCAAATTCATCATTCAATCCTACCAGAAACTGTTGCACTTTGTCCTCATTTTCATCTTGAGCTACTGCTTCTTCATATCCACAGCCACATGCTTCCCTTAAGCACAAACACCTTCTTCTAGGCCTCATACAAGCAAGTTCATCCCACTTGCTTTTCAGATCAGAATAATACTGATTGACAGTTTTCTGACCTTGCCTTAGTTCTGAAATATCAATCCTAAGCTGATACAGCAAAGGACCATTACTGATTGCAAATCTGTCCTTGATTTCATCCCAAAGAACTTTAGCATTATCAGCAAAGGCAAAACCCCTAGCTACATCCTTAGACATTGCATTCTTAATCCAAGAAACCAGAATATAATTCACTTTCTTCCATTGTTTAAAGATTGGTGAATCATCCTCAGGAGTTGAAAAATTACCTGTGACAAAGCATAGCTTGTCCCTTGATCCAAGAGCTGAGATCATATCCTTGTTCCAGGTCAAATAGTTCTTCTCTGTAAGCAGATCAGTAACCAACACCATGCCTGAATGATCTGCAGGACCTAGATACAATGGATCCTCCACTCTGATCTTCACAAAGCCTTCTGCATCAACAGTATACCTCCTTTGAATTTCATTCTGTGAATTCCTTGTTCCTTGAGATGATGAGCTTGCCATGATTTGATCAAATGAGGGAATTGTTAAGAAAATAAATCGAACAATCAGGATCTGTTAAGCCTGATGCTCTGATACCATGAAAATTGTATGAAAACTGATGCAGCGATCAGTAAGAGCAAGAAAGCTCTGAAATGAATACAGAAACCGAAAGAGAATGTTGGGGAGAATTTTCTGTATATTGAATGTGTTAACTTACAAATGTGCTGCAATCATCTATTTATACACAAAGCAAAGAAGAAAACAGTTCTAACTAATTCAGCTAACCACTCAAGGCAAGTGGATAATCTAACCGAAAAACTGAAAACTAACTCTAACTAACTTTGTAAGTTGAGTGTGATGAACTGCTGCAACTTGAGTTGAGTTGATTCTGGGAGCTTCATGTATCATCCTGAAGATTCCATCAAATTGTCCTTAATTGCAACATTTATTTGCGTTGGTCGCTTTCTTTACGGATGAACGCAAAGGAAACGAAGACATTAAACAGATTAAATCTGCAAATAAATTCTTCTAGTGAGCACTGCACTTAATTCACAGATTTAAAAAAGCAAAAATTAAGGACTCCAATGTCGCTGAAAGGAAGACAAAAAGAACTTGGGAAAAAAACGTCCACTTTAATGGAAAAAAAAGAAAGAAAACACCAAACTTTTAGTCTGAAATAAATCAAGGCTTTTCAGCCCATAAAAACAGCCCTCGCTTGAGTCCTACTAATTCATAAATGCTACAATGGTGAATGCGACACATGTTCATGCAGGGCCGACTCACGTATTTATTAGTTATATAAGGGCCTCATTTTAAAAAAAAAATGTGTTGTGTATATAGATTTTTTTTAAAAAATATTACAATTCTCAATAGCCGGCTCAATAATATTCTTATCCTTTTCCTATAAGGTCCAATTTTACTGATATTACATACCCTAACTATTATATTGGGGCCCAATATTTTAATTTGCTTCGTACCCCCAAAAATTTAGGGCAAGCACTGTGCCATTTGGGAGCACGAGACGTGTTCCTCTGCACTTTACAACATGAGGGAATACTTTGAGGTCGCAGTGGCCTTCATAAAATCGTTGGATCTTCATAACAAACTCATCTTTGTTAAACTATATCCATGGAACTGGCATACTTAGGCCACACTTAACATCTCCGTCATTTCAGTGCTTGGAGGAAAGGTGCGAATTTGATTTGCAACAAATGCGACCTCAGAGAGATAAGGGTGTGCGCGATATCCAACTGAGGATGGTCGGTTGCCCTCTCAAGCAGCAAAGAATTGGACAAAATTATGTTTGTCGCTGTTCTGCCTTATGTTCACCGCCAAGTTGCAACTCGAGAGCTATACGTTACTTGGCTTAGTAATTTATTAGATCTTATGTTTTAGAGTAATGGAATTTTTTTACACTAGTGTAAGGAGCGATTAAAGACGGTTATATCAGACTATTAAAGGCACTCTCAATGTGTCTTCTCAGGCCGTGCCTTCCATTGTCCACCAATAGAAGACAGTTACAAAACCGCCTTTGAAATTGCCAACGAGGCGGTTAAAAACCGTCTTTGAAGAGACAAAATATTTCCGATATTGGAAAGTTCCAGCATCCCTCGTACCTTGATTGTAGTTTTTGGACTCAGAAATCACGAGTTTCCGAACTCGGAAACTGTCAAATCTGCTCTTCAGTAATTCCTTTTTCATTTTCGAGCTTGTGTCCACTTTTCGTTCCCATTCTGTAAAGCGATTGCTCCAATTTAGCCTCAATGAGAATTATTTACGAGTTTAGTATTGTTTCGTACCTTATGTTTCCAAGCTCGGAAAAAGTAATCGTGACTATGTGAAATAGAATGAAAAGTTTCTGAATACGGAAACATGTTCTGTTCTTTTGGTCAATACATATTTCTATTTCATTTCTCCGGCGCAAAAAAATACCTCAAACCACAGTAACAAATATAGAACAATACATGATAGTGCCTTGCACGTTCACAACAATCTATTAATAACGCTAACCAAGAAATAATCTATAGACAGAAATCAGAATCACTAGGAATCTATTCCAATAGTTCTAAGTTACATTATTTTCCAAATTTGTTACTTTAGCAATATCCATATTTCCTATAGTTGCTAGCTGATTTAGTATTAGATACCTAGCCAAAAAGTTATGGACAGTGCCGATATTTTCTTAGTAGTAGGGCTTCAATTCCTTCAAGAAAATTTGTCAAAAACTACTTATTAGCAAATACAAGAAAGCTTAGTTACATTGGTTATTGGAAACAGTTGTACCTGTACCTTGTCAATTTGAAATAAGTTATCTTTGACCTCTTGAATGCACTCGGCCGCGTATAATATGGCGTAATATCCACACTCTCAAGTTGGCACCTACTTCTTGTACTGATTGAAATTAACATTAAATATGTAATTAAATTATAATATACATTAAGTATTGTTAATTGGAAAAATAATTTTCATAGTCCACCTTGATTTTAACCACCTTCAAATTAGATTTATTGTGGTTGCTATTGTCCTTCATCGCCAATTTCAGAATCTCGACAAATGTGTCTGATGGTTAGAAGTGCATGGGATCCATCCAATACACGCGGTTTTCGGCGGAGACAGTTAAAATCAATCTCCAATGGTCCCTGTCTAAGAAATGTAAATTATCAACGAAATTAGTGGTTCGTTGCTGGTAATGTAATCGAACAAATTTAGTATAACCTTTCAATGTATGGCACAATGAAAAATTTCTTATCCTTTTCCCCTAGGCTCTTACGCATGTAGTCGATCCTTTTTTTTATTACAACCAATTTATTGGATCGACACCAGGCACATATACCTAATCCATCATTTTTTTTATTATGGGTGAAGTGTACGTATCTACGAAATGTCATTTGTTTTACAGTGTATTGAAGTAAATGTAGTAGTGAATTTAACTAAAAATTATTGAAATAACTCACAAGGTGTAGATGGACATGATCGTTTGATTGACTTGCTCACATCTCCAGAGATCCTCAAAATCATTCCATAACACCATGATCTCCCATTTGCATTCAAACACACAGTCATTTCCAAGAATGAGTATGTTGAGTTTTGATCATGTGGTTGTAGCCAATTGTACAGGACACACACATAGTGTGGTGAGTCTCGAAGGACTTGGTTCTTGTAATTTGAGGTCTAACCTTCATGGGTGTTGTCGAGCTCGATTTAGGTGTTGGTTTGATTGGTCTTGGTATTGTTTTCACCGATTTAGGTGATGCAAGCCGTGTTTCCTTCAAGTGTTGATTTGTTTCAGGATCGACATAAATAAGTATGCGAGGCCAAAGTAGAAACATTCCTAGTGAGGGATCAACCTTCTTGTATTTTCCGTCTACGATTGGCAATGAGGCGCTCAACTCCAACAGATCCTCCAAAGAAACCCTAGAAATACCCTTAGCAATAGGCACAGAGTGATGGTGTTTCATCATCTGATGCAGAACTCCATAGGCCAATTGTAGTGGTTTACCACTTATGCCTTGGTCAATATATAGCTCACACGGGAGTGGTTTCTATATTCCCACCACAATATATGTTAATGTAAAAATTTATTATATTTCTAGAATCAAAAGGGGAAATTTTTAAATATATACCTTATTATCGGTAGGTTGTAAGACATTATCGACATTTTTTGGTATGAACAATTGTCGCTCGATTCTTGCAACTGACTTATTTTGAACAATAGCTTCTCGATTCACCTCAATATCCTCGGGGGAATGACGTGATCCCCTAGATGGTGGGTCCAATTGGGCATCAAATCATCTAAGTTGTCTGGAAGAACAAACCCGATGTGTTGGATCAATCTATGAATGAGGATGTCTTGTTGCTCATTTCATTTATCTTGAAGAAGATTTTCTTTAGTATGATGTGAACTCTAAAGGGTTTAGCACCATCATAAGACCTCACAATGCCAAACGCCTCCCGTTGGGTCATGAATGACCCCACACCCCTAGCATGCCCTGAGTGGTCAGGTTTCTCGGTTGCTTCACAAAGGATGTTGTGCTTATTGCTCGGAATGAATTTCCCTCGTAATTGATCATTCTTCACTTTTTCATACACATAGTAGAAGGTAAATTAGAATACACGATTAAGAAAAATGTTAAGAAAATAGAAATATTTTCTATAAAATTTTTGCTTACAATTTTTTCCGCAATCCTTATTTCTTCATCTTTCACATAAATTACGTCCTTATTTTGCCGGCCTTTGAGGAATAGATTGTGTCTTTCAATGTCATCCGAATTGATTGGTTGCACAAAAGCCCTTGCCTTACCTTCGGTCATCCCACTCTCTATTGCAATTTGTACATGTTATTCAAAACGTTGTTTCCCTAGGTCGATTGCCGCCAAAGCATACCCCCCACGGCTCAATCTGTGAGGAATTTTATTCTTTGCGGCAAATTTTTTTCTTCCCTCATACCCTAAGTTACGAAGTTAGACATATGTAATCACTATACACATGATAGTCTAAACTCAACAATATTAAGAAATTATTATTACTAACATTGTCCTTGTTCTCAAATGTCCTCCTTTTTTGGATCTCTCAACTGTCTGGTTGAATGTGAGTGTAAGTTAGCCACGGGCGATCACCCCTCTTATTAGTAAAAATGATGTCCCTTGACAAAGTGTATTTATTTTGATGCCAACTATTTAACACCATCAACATAGCCTTCCTCCCCACACCATCAATGCCCGATGATTCGATGTCAAATGGCCTCTGTGATGATTTTGACCTCCTTAGGGTCAATCACGGAGACACGTTTATAATAGAGGACAAACATTTGTAAATAATGATTCACTAAATCTACCTTGCATTCCATCCATAAAGTGGCTTTGTATTCTTTGGGGATTTAATGCCAACTATCACAACGGATGTCCACCCTCATTCTACCCACCTTCTCTACCAAACTTAACCATTTTGCACATTGGGCTGACACACACGCATTAGACTTATTGGATATCAACAAGGTTAACTCTTTCCTAACCATTCTACGTTCTAGAGTTATACAATGAGTTTGGGCTATTCCTACATCGTCGGATCCGTCATCCTCATCCTCATTCTGATACTCATCCTTTCATACCATGGTTAGTTGAAGGCGGATTTTCATTCCGGAAAGTGAAACTTGATAACAAGTCCTTTTATTAGAGATCGTCATTTTGTATGCTACATTAAGAAATATATCATACTACTACTTACAATTACTTAAAGTAAATAAAGTGTATACATTTTCCCTAATGCAATGAAATGTATAATACATAAACAATTCCTTTAATTTAAAATTGTAACTATTAAACACAAACCCTAACTTGCTGTAATAAATACTTCACTCTTTTTATTACATAACTATCACTTAAATACAAAAACCCTAAATGAATGCCATAATTATTGTTAGGCTACCATTTCCCAACAAAAACCCTAAACCCTACATAAATGACCAAGAATAACCTACCCACATAACATAGAACTCTAACTACAAAAAAATGACATATTACTTCGCCCCTTTTACCTTGATTTTGTTTCTTAACATCAAATAATCGAGGTAAAAAGTTCTTTTGCCTCGGTTTTTTTTCAAAGTAAAATATTTTATTTACCTCGGTTATAAAAAAAACTAAGGTAAATAATTGCCTTTTTATCTCGGTTCTATTGAAACCGAGGTAAATATTATGGGAAATCGAAGTAGTTAGTTTGACAGACGTAAGTGCGATGTCAATAATGTGGGTCGGACCAAGCAATATCAGGTATTTGTGGCATAACTGACCTCACATTGTTCATCAGTAGGACCGATTGTAAGACAATGGTTTGGAGCGACGTCGCAATAGTCAATTTTTAGGTTGTAAGTTTGGTTCCATTGACCAAGATCTATTCATAATGCCCATACATTTTCTCCCCATTCCAGTTTTCCTCTTAAAAAACCAATCCACATTTTTTAAGGTGGCCAATAGGCTTGTTGATTGTGCTAACTCAATTACCAGGTAAGTATTTGAATACCTCCAATTTGTAGTTTCATCTTCAATTTAGGTTCTAGGTTTGTTCATTTCGTATGAGGGGATGTGTTTAACTATGAGTTAATTGAAATTAGGCATTCCATTATTGTATATGGTTGTAATTATACATGTGTATGGTAATATAATGAATGTTTTTGTTGGCATTAATATATATATATATATATATATGTATACACACATATATGTTTTTGATATGCATGGAAACCATGGATTGAACTAGCGTAAATGGATGAGTGTGTACTTGTTATTATATTGTAGGAATATATATGGACAAAGGCCTTTGTTTTGATGAAGATTGAACTAGCTAGAGTTATCAATCTTTTGTAGCTAACTTCATTCAATATGCATTTGCGAATGCCGCGAAGGAGAATTTTTCATATGTATATTGTCCTTGCAAGAAGTGTCGAAACACCGCTATTCATGAAGAAGCAATTGCTTTGAAGGAACACTTATTTATATACGTTTTTGATCCAACATACAAAATTTAGTTTTGGCATGGAGAGAATGTAGATGAGCATACTTAAAATGAAGTGGAAGCCCAGAAAGATGATAGGATGGATGAGTTGGTTGAGGAGATTGTCAAATACTACAGTGGAAATCCTAAAATACTTTCATACCTACATGGACGTAATGAGGCACTTCTGTATGATGGATGCTCCGATGGAATGAAGATATTGAAGGCTACGCTACAGTTGATGAATGTGGAAGCTAAGCATTCCTATAGTGATGTAGGTTTCTCTGGTTTTGTTCAAAGTGTTGAAAGAAATGCTTCTGGTTGGCAATAGACTCCCCAAAACAGTATATGAGGCAAAATAGGTACTATGTCCAATGGGTATGGATTATGAAAAGATACATGTTTACCATAATGATTGTATCTTGTATAGGGATGTATAGGGGAGATCACTTGAATGTGTAGGATTGCCCTAAATGTAATGCTCCAAGGTTCAAATTGAAAGAGGTGGATGTTGATGGAGAAATTGATAATCCAAATTTGAAGAAGGTTCATGTCAAGGTTTTTTTGGTATCTACCTATTATTCCTCGATTGAGAAGACTGTTTGACAATCCTAATAATGCAAAGAATTTGAGCTGGCATGTGGATTGGATAGTGGTTGATTCTGAAGTCATAAGTTAGCCGGTCTATGGTGATCAGTGGAAGAAGATAAATGCAGCATTTCTGGTCTTTGGGAATGAGCCCAGTAACTTGAGGATTGTTTTGTGCACTAATGGAATAAACATGTTCGGTAATATGAGGAGCAATCATAGTTCATGGACGGTGATGGTAATGATTTACAACATTCCCCTATGGTTGTGCATAAAAAGGAAGTTCATAAAGTTATCTTTAATGATCTCTGGTCCGAAACAATAGGCCAACGATATCGATGTCTACCTAGCCCCCTTGGTGGATGACCTGAAAAAGCTGTGGGATCCTGGAATGAGTATGTCTGATGGGTTTCAGAAGGAGTTGTTTTTATTTTAGAGCCATGTTGTTTTGTACCGTTAATAACTTTCCCGCGTATGGAAACTTGTCTAGCTATTCCATGAAAGGTCACATGGTGTTGCCCCATTTGTTTAGATGGAAAGAATTATTGTCAGCTGAGGCATGGAAGTAAGACAGTGTACCTTGGGCACCATAGATGGCTTCGTAAAACTCATCGGTGAAGGAATAGACGTGATGAATTCAATGGAAAGGTAGAGTTGTCATCCCCTCCTCCCATATAACATTTGCGTCAATCTTGTACATGTTTCAAGATGTACGTAATGACATCGGCAAGAGAAAAAGGAAACCTAAGGTTTCCAGTAGTTGGAAGAAACGGTGCATATTCTTCAAACTACCGTATTGGCAGATATGTGACGTCCGACACTTTTTAGATATGATGCATGTATGTGATTGTTTGGTTGGTACTTTGATGAATATCCCGGGTTAGACAAATGATGGTGTCAAGTCTAGGAAAAATATGGTTGAAATGGGAATTAGACCTGATATGGCCCCTGTGGTGCAAGGGACAAAGACATACTTACCCGAAGCTTGTTACACACTTAAAAAAGCAGAGAAAGACTTTATATGTTCTAGCCTTAAAAGTATGAATGTCCCGATGGGATACTCATCTTGGGTAAGCAATCTGGTGTCCGGTGAGGGATTGAGATTGGGAAGTATGAAATCACATGATTCACATTGTTTGATTCAAGAATTTCTCCCAGTTGTGATCTGATCCATCTTACCAACTCATGTCAGGAATATCATTACCCGATTGTGTCGCTTCTTCAAGTAAATTTGTTGTAAAGAAATTAGCCATCAGAAATTGGAAGAACTGCAGGAGGAAATAGTTATCATGTTGTGCGAGATGGAGATGTATTTTCCCCCTTCATTGTTTGACATCATGGTGCATTTGTTGGTTCACGTTGTACGGGAAATATTGATTTGTGGAATTTTTTTATCTTCGATGAATGTATCCATTCGAGGGGTTTATGAAGATATTTAAGAGTTATTTGAAAAATCAATTTATCTAGATGCCAGCATAGTGCAGTGGTATATGACCAAGGAAGCGGTAGAATACTGCATGAAATTCTTGAAGAATGAAGAGTCCTTTGGTGTACTAAAATTGCGCCATGGAGATAGACTGGGTGGCAAAGGTTTGAAAAAATGAATGACTCGGGTACTAACCCATGAAAATTTTATGAAAGTGCACTTGTATGTCTTACACAATTCAGATATAGTTTGCCCCTAAGCAAATATGCAAATGGTTTCTATCAAAGAGTTGTACCCCGGTTGGCCGGAGAAGTACTTGCAGATCATTGTCACACTTTCATTGATTGGTTACGGAAAATAGTAGTTGGAGAAGGTCACGGTGAAACCTTGAACTGGTTAGCCTTTATGCCTTCTTCTACTGCGATTTCTTTCACTGGATATGACATGAATGGATTTACCTTCTCATCCATTGAATGGGACACACACACCGCAACTTAAAATAATAGCGTTAGCATAGTTTCAAAAGCATTACATGTCAGCAGTGCAAAGGATATAAATCCAGTGTATGGGTACATGTCCTACAATGAAGTGATTGAGGAAATTTGGGAACTTGTTTACACAAGTTTCAGGGTCCCAATTTTCAAATGCAAATGGGTGGACAAAAATGCAAGTGTATCAATCAACGACCTAGGTTTTACAATCGTCGACTTGAGCAAGATACATTTGACTGGTGATCCTTATATCATTGCTTCACATGCTACACAAGTATTCTATGTTGATGATCCTTGCGATTCTAGTAAATCAGTGGTCATTCAAGGTAAAAGTCAATTTATGGGGGAGGTTACTGGGAGGATATCTCCGTACCTCTCAAAGATGTAATTTTTAAGTCTTTTTGCTTACTAACTACAATTAAGTAGCTAGTGGCAAGTAGGGATCGACCACAGAGACAGGGGATATTCTCAAGTGTTTGCTCATAAAATGGTAAATACTACGCTAGATATATAGATACACACATATATAAAAGCA
>JAULKM010054578.1:0-12584 GCA_032355605.1 Rubia tinctorum
AAGATGAAAGGGTTCAGTAGAGAAGAATGGGGGGTTGGGGAAAATAGGATAAAATTTCAAGGACATTTATGTCTTTTTCTTGATAAATATTTCCTAAAATGGAAAGATTACAAATTTAGTTGGGACGTCCCAAAGAGGAAAGAGTGCAAATAGAGTTGGGAAAGAGGAATTATTTAATTTGATGTATATTTTAGTATTATTATTTATATTTAATTTGATAGTTTATAGTTTTTATTTGATATTATTTATTTTTAGTGTGGTGTGTTGATAGGTAGATGAGAAATATAGTACTAAGACCATGTACAATGCAGAGACTACTCTGAGATCCATCTCGTAGTTTCAATTTATTAAATAATCAATCTCTGTCTTCCACCTCATCAATTGAGACAACAACTAAATCACTTCATTCACTTCATTTACTTTTGTCTGAATCATCCAGGCTCCTTTTGAAGAGATAAAATCTTCAGCTTCTCATGCTCTTGGAAATACTGCTGTACAATTTCTGGAAATCAAGAACAAATTTTATTGAAAAAGGCAAGCCAAGATGAAGAGAAAAACTGTATCCATTTTTATCCCAAAACCGTTCATTCCCAAAAACATATCATAGAAAGGAAAGGTCACGGTCAGCTTTTATATCAGTCAAAGAAACTACCTAACTAATAACCAACTGCCACATATACAGCAGTTAATCAACTAACCAAATTAACTAAACAAAACGACAACAAAACTTTGCGTTTTGATCACCGACTTCAAACAAGGCAACATATTTGCCTCTTCACTGTGATTCAATCTTCAGACGGTATTGTGGAATTGGGTTCTGAATTACTACTTCTACAGAGAAAAACTGCGCTTTTAGGCGAATTCTTGAAGTTCTGGTGTTGGCAAAAGAACGATTTTGAAGCAGGAGGAAGGGGTTTGGGGGTGAATAATGTCTGGGGATGGAAATGGAGATATATGCACAGTCGCATAGAGGCAATCCGCCATTGGAGAAGAACATGTACCTTTCTGTTTTCCCGCAATCAAGAAAGGAATTTTTCAGGAGAAACTTGTCCGAACGGATTAGCAGCAGCTGAAGGGACTGCCACTATCATGGGGGTTGGGAGGCGCCATTGAAGAGGATAGTTTACTGTGTAAGGATACGAGATTTTCATTGCCATTGCTCGCCGGTTCCACGGTTATAGGAGGAATTTGTGAAATTGAAAGAAGGAAAAATTGAAAATTCTGAACACCGCAAATTCCCTCTTATCCTTTATGCAGCTACCATGCAAATGGCGACAGCTTCGAGAAATATGAAAAGTAAGTCGACGAAGGTTGAACACATATAAAACAGTAATTTTCAAATAAATTGCAATGTTGATTAGTTCAATTTAATTTATAAGAAAACATCACATTTTTATAAATAAATAAATCATTCAAAAATGTTGGGAAAACGCTCAGCGACGATTACAATGAGTGGAATTGACATTTAACGTAACTGACCTTGCAAGAATATCTAAATTACATGTCAAATAGACTAATCGTTTGTACTATTATAGATAAGAGATCCAATAAAAATTGTAAGATCTCCCCCCGGATATATTAACTCATTTCCTGCGAAAATCATGATCATTTGGTAAATAAGAACGTATCACGAATCATTATCACTGCGCCAAACAGATATCTTCTACAACTATAACACCACTTGATCCAACCACCACGATCTATGTTGTCCAAACTGTAAACACTTTGAAAAACATAGATCTGACGAATCCAAATTAATGGAAACCCAAAAGTAAACAAAATTGTGAACACACAATCTGTACAAGCAGATCGAGAACAATACGTGAACAAATTAATGAAGTTGTCATCATGAACACAACGATCTAATCGATTGGATCAAAAAACAAAACTAATTTGTGAAAACAAATCTCACACTTATTTAATAACAAAAACATAAATTAAAATTAACTGTTGTTCTCCATCTCCCCTAATGGAAAGATGTGGAAAAATTGAAGAAAAAGGGTAGCGGTAAAGTTGGGGAGAGGGCTACGATAAGAGAGGGTTTGCCTATTAGTTATTGATGTTTAATTTTTTAAATCACAAAGTTTTGTTTTATGCAAGCTAAACTTTAGACCAGTGTTTATTGTACAATTATTGTAAGTTTCAATTGAGATGGTTTTCTTTGAAAAATAAGGTAATAAATTTAGGGACCTACTATGTAATAATCAAATGTTACTCCCTTCGTGCCATAATTATTGGCCTATTTGCTTTTTCAAAGTCAAATTTAATAAATTTTGACCCTAAATATCATACAATAAAAATACCATGTGACATATTGTTAGATTCATCTTAACATATATTTTTTAAATATAAATTTATGTGAAATTGTTGTATATAGCTAGAGATATTGACGGCCAAACATGATCATTGAAAACCGTGAAAAAGTAAAGAGGCCAATAATCTTGGGACAGAGGGAGTATATGTATTACAGAATTTTCTTTTTTTTCGTTTCCTTTTTCCTCCTCTATTTATGAATTTGTAATTTCCTCCAACCGCCACCGCTCCGCCGCTCTACGCCACCGCTTCGTTGCACTTCTTCTTCTTCCACCGGCGAGATCGATGCGACGGTGCTACCGTGCGAGATCGATATCGATGTTGTTGTCACGCTTTTCCTTCTTCTTCTAGTTTGCTCTCGGAGGGGAGTGATCGAGATCAAGATCAAAGCTAGGGTTTATTCTTCGCCAGAGTTGAGCTCCTACAATCTCGACCGATCAATGTTTCTGGTGGCGAAGGCGTTCTCATCGATCGATGTTGTTGCGATCGATGTTTCGGTTGCTGTACAATGCTTGGAGCTAGGGTTTGCAGAGTCGCAGTGGAATTAATTTGCAGAGTCGAATGCTGCTGAAGAAGATTCACGCGCTCAAATTTGGGAACGAGGCATATTGCTCATGTGGTTCACGCGACGACAACAACGACTGAGCTTTGGCGACGGCCACTGAGTTTCAGCGACGGTGAGACCACTGAGCTTCGGTGACCGAGAGGTGAGGTTTAATTTTGTATTTTTTTCAAAGACATGTGTTAAGATTTAATATTATTTGACTGAGTGTATGTTCAACAATAATTTACTAGTGTAGTGGTTAGTACTTTGGATTTTGATGTCAATGGGCTGGGTTTGAATCCCACCAGGATCTCTTTTTTGAAGAATTTTTATTCTTAACGTAGTGTAGCTCTTTGGTTTATGTTTTTATTTTCTCTCTCTCATGTTGATGTTTTTCATTATTCAGGTTAGGGTTAGTTGATGTTTTGTAGTTATTTTGGGTGATATAAATTGATATTTGTAGTTTTTTTAAAAAAAATCTCATGTTGATGTTTTACATTTTTTGACCGAGGTTTAGGTGATGGGGATTGATGTTTGTAGCTTTTTTAGTGATATAGGTTGATATTTGTAATGTCTTTATTCTCATGTTGATGTTTTTGTTTTTACGGAGGTTTAGGTGATATGAGTTTATGTTAGAGGCCAAATTGTTCAAGTGGGGGGAAAGAGAATGGAATCAAGAAAGTGGAAGCAAAAGAAATGAAATGAAATGAAAGGAATGATACTGGATTCCTTGAACTGGTTCAGTAATGGAAAATGAATCAAGTTCTCTTCCATTTAATTTGTACATCTTTGGTTCAAGAAGGGGAAACAAACTTTGATTTCTAATAAAAGTTAATCAAGTATTTTATCTTAAGAACTTGAAACTAAATTAATCAACCAAAATAATAAATTAAATTATTTATATAATAATATAATATATTTATATTAAAATATTATTATTATTTAAATATAAATTGTGAAATAATATTATTTTTTATGAAAATAATAGTACTAATATTTTTTTTTAACATTTGACTCATATACAACTCAAAAATTAAATATATTATATTATTTTTTTATGTATGATATTAATATTTTTTATTTATTTAAGTTACTAATAATTTTATTAATATTCGACTCATATAAAATTAAAAAGGTAAATTTATTATATTATTTTTTATGTATAATATTAATATTTTTATCTTAAATTTATTTAAGTTAAAGTATATATTACTACTTAACTTATTACTATTTATATTATATAATTATAAAACAATAATATTCATATAAAAATAATATATTTCTTATAAAATAATATAAATATTCTTCAAAGTATAAAATTAAAAAATAATATGATTTTCTTACTTATAAAAAACCCGTTCATATGAAAACTATAATTTTATTTAAATTCGATTCATATGCAACTCAAAAATAGTATCATAATATTTTTATTGAAATAATAATTAGAATATTGTATTTTTTATTTTGATAATAAATATAAAGTACAACTCAATTTCGATATATAAAATATGAATGTTTATATAAAATAATATAATTTTTATTTATAATAGTCCCTATGTCCCAACTGAATTTGCACCATCATCATTATCACGCTGTTCAAGAAAGATGTTTGACCATTAATATGTTTACCAACGTATAATAACGATAAATAAAAAATTGATACTAAAAAACTACTTGTTACGACGAATTGAAAAGTATTATATACAATAATATTGTTGTTCATATAGCTATTCAAATATATGGTCAAATTTTTATATAGAATAGTGTCAAAAAAGTAAGAGTACAAATTCAGTTGGGACAGAGGGAGTATAAAATAATAAATTAATTATTTATATAAGAATATAATATATATTTATATTAAAATATTATAACAATTATTTATTGTATAAATTATGAAATAATATTATTTAATATTAAATTTTAGTTTATAAGAAAACTATAGTTAGTAAAATTCAAACCATATACAACTCGAAAAATTATAATACTATTTTCCATTAGTGTAATTAATTTTCTTGGCCTATAATAATTTTAAGTTAAAATATAGTAAAACTATTTTAAAAATGTATTCTCTTCAAATATAGAAATACATATATATATGATTAATGTTTTGCCTAATTTATTTTTGTATGAACTAAATTATTAAATAATAGTAAACATATTATATGTTTGTTCTACAATCTTAACTGTTTAAGAGGTTGGAATGTTTACAAATAGAAAAGAGTAAAATAATTTTTTATTTTTGTAAACGAAACATGAAATATGGGGAATTTCAATCTCAAGATGATAGTGGAGAATCACTATTCACCGAATTGAGAGAATCTCAAACCGTAAAAAGAGGAAAGGAAATGATTAAAAATACCAACCAAACATTAATTAACGGATTCATTATGCTTTACCCCGCCCCTTAATTGTTTTTGGGTGATATAGATTGATGGTTGTTTTTAAAAATAATTTAATCTTTGTTGATGTTTTTTTATTTTCAAAGTGAAAAAATTATACTCTTGAGGAACTATAACTTTTTGGTTGATGATTTTAGTTTTTTTTTATCTCATGTGTTCATGTTTTTTTATTTTTCTGATGAGGTTTAGTTGATTTGAGTTGATGTTTTGTAGTTTTTTTTTTGGTGATATGGTTTGATATTTTTGGCAATTTTTTTCTCTCAAGTTGAAAATTTTCATTTTCTAGATAAGGCTATGAGTTGATGTTTTTCATTTTCCAGGTGGAGTTTAGGTGATACAAGTTGATTTGTAGTTTTTTTTGGTGATATGGGTTGATATTTTTAGATTTTTTTTTGTCTCATGTTGATATTTGTAGTTTTTTTGTGATATAGGTTGATGTTTGTAGTGTTTTATTTTTACATGTTATTTTTCATTTTTTGGGTGAGTTTTAGGTGATAGGAGTTGATGTTTGTAGTTTTTGGGTGGTATAGCTTGATGTTTGTAGTTTTTTCTTTTTAAAAAATGACAATTTAAGATTTGTTGATGTTTTTATGATTTTCTGTTAATGATGTTTATGATTTTCAATTGATGTTTTGTTAGTTGCAATCTGTGTTTTTTCAAATTTTTGTTGATTTTTTATTTGATTTATATATGCTCCAATTTAGTCATGTTTTATGATTTTCAGTTGATGTTTTGTTAGTTGTAACTGATGTTTATGATTTTTACTTCGATATTCATATTGATTTTTGAGTCTGTCTTTTGAAAGACAATCTTTCCATAACCTATAAAAAAACTAAAGTTTAAACTGCAAATTAGAAGAAATCAAGATAAATTTTTTGTGTTGCATTAATCGGATTATAAAATTATAACTACTTCAACTTGCATAATCAATTTATAATAATTGCAACTAAAATATTTTACCTTTATATAATTATAATTCAACTCTGTCTTTCCATATGCATATGGCAAACCCATGTTTCCCAAAAAATTTCCTTATTTTTCTTGTCTTCTTCCACCCGCCCCCATCTCCCATTCTTCCCCAAAACATCTCATTTCCACCGGACCCGCCATTTCTACGGTCATTTCCTCTTCTGCCCAAATTTATTGTTACGGGTGGAAATAAGGTACACTAATCGGCCCAGGCGTTAGTGGACTGATTCAAACTTCAGGCGCCATCTGGTTTGCGGCTGGTAAAGTTTTGCGTTCAATTAATTAGATTGTGATGTACTCATGTGTGATTTGAATAGTTGTGTTAGACTAGGTCATTTAGAAGATTAGTTTTAGAGTTCTACTTAGTCTCAAACTCTACAATGTAATCTCTATATATTGGCCTTTCTCAATAATATTATCATTGTAGGAAATACAATCTTCAAACACCCACTTTCCAGATCCTAGTGATATAGCTTCTTTTCCCAGATCTTATTGAAAAAGCTATCCACAACAAGATAAGGTGGGAAGCTACCCATAAACTTGCAGTCTACTGTAGAATCCCACTATTTCATGTTATCGGCATCTCAAGCAAATGAATCTTACCCATTATCAGCCCATTTAGCTCAACTAGAGGAAAGAACTGCATTTCCATTGGCATCCTCAAACAGTTTGTTCCAAGGTTTTTTCCTCTTCAAATCGATCCCACCAACTAAGTTTTTTCCTTGGTAAATCTAAAACTACAGGAGAAGATACTGTGGATGATGTGATTATCAAGGCTAACGTCAAGGATGAAGATATGCCATCGCTTGATTAAACATTAAAGGTCATGTTCAAGATCTCTAAATGACTAGGGCAAAGAAGAAACATAGAGATGCTGCTTTGAATGCACTGTGAAATAGATTCATGATGAAAATTCAAAGATTACAAGAGGGATATGCTGAATGAATGTCTCTTTTGTTTCGAAGGATTAAAGTCATAAAGATGAAGATGAATGAAGCGTCTTAAAAGAATTGGCTAGACCTTCATTTAGTGGACTGGTTCACCAACAATTTACAGCTTTCTTATTTTGGCCCAATTTGATACGAATATTGAATCTAACTCTAACGATGAAGATATGCTAAGGTTTGATCTGACATTCAAAGGGCATGTTCGAAATCCTCTAAAATTTTTGGCAGTATCTATAACTAGGGCAAGGAAGAAACATAGATATGTGGCTTTAAATGTATTGGTGAAACAGATTAATGATGAAGATTCGAAGATCACAAGGGGATATGTTTGTTTAACGCCACTCTTGTTTCTAAGGATTAAATCATGAAGATGAAGATAAATGAAGCGTTTAAAAAAACCGCCTGGACCTTCTTATAGTGAGCTGGTTCAACAACAGTTTACACCTTTCATAGTTTTGTTTTCTTTTAGTTTGGCTCATGAATCTCTCTGCCGTGTTGGCCTAATTGGAAATAGATTTGTGGCTGCATTAAAGTTAGAAAGATTGATTCAAATTTGATTTGATTTGATTAGGTTTGGTTAGAATTGATAAGATTTGGTAAGATTAGATAAGTCAGAATTCAACCAAGATTTGGGATAAGTTAGGAAGTTTAGTTTGATATGATTGTAGCTTCTGAAAGCTTTCATAAGTAATTCAAGTTTCTACTAGGATTCACCAAATTATGTCTTCTTATGGCCGAGCCTATACCTATAAATAGGGGATGGTCTTCACTTTTTTATTCATCACTTATCAATCAAATACTTCATATTTGAGTTTAAACTCGTTTATTCAAGATTTTAAACCATTAGTTTTTGTGCTTTTGATTTAGTGCTTAGAACTTTTTTTTTTTGTGCTGAATCTGTGCAAGTTATGATTGGTTTTTGGAGTAGGCCTTGTGTCACTGAATATCAAGTTGTGTTCATCAACTGAATTTGAGCGTGTTGTCTTTCCATAAAGAAGGTCATTAAATCCACCAATCGATGAGTGCTTTTATACATTTCGCAAACATGATCTTTGTCAGGAGATTAATATCAGTTGGTATCAGAGCAAAGCAAAAGATCATTTGGCTGAAATATCACCGGTTTTGAGTTTTATGTTTTTATTTCAATTTTCCAATTTATAAACTAATTCGTGCCATTTTTTAATCTTTCTTATTAAGAGGAGCGAATCTTGAGTCGAAAGACATGGAAGGGTATGAGGGTTGGAATATTTTGGTATTACAATCCGTCTTCACCTTCATCTTAGAGTCAAAGAAAATGGAAGGGTATTAGCATTAACAAGTATTATCTGCCTTCACCCTCACGGTCAGTTTCATAGTTTATAGAGTCTAAACAGTTTATGTGTATGTGATTTTTTTGTTAACTATTCTGAAAATAATATACTCATAACCCATTATTTTTATTTAATTGCCTTTGTTTTTGTAATCTTTAATTGCTTCTTGAATTATTATTACACTTGCGCATATATTGTCATAAGAGTTCATCCAGAAAATCGTCTTATTCTTGATCCTTTGATCTTGATTACCCTGAAGTTAATTTTAATATGGGTAGGTTTTCACAGTTTCTTATTCCAAAACATTTAAAGATAGGCAAATATGGTTTTGATTCAATATTTTTAAAAAATGTACCATTTTTAGAGTTTAAAACCATGAGGAATTAGGGTTTGTGAACCGTGGGTTTTCCAGGTTTTCAAATCAGAAATTTTGGGGTTTTAAGCCATTGGTTTTAGGATTTAAATTGTGGGTTTCAAGGATTAAGCCATTAGTTTTGGGTTTTGAGTTTTGGGTTTCTTGGGGTTGAAATCGAAATTTTTGGTGTTGTTTTGAAGGTTTCCTAAATTGAAGTTGTGATTGAGTCCTACTTGCTTTTGGATAAGAAATTTAGTTTGAAAGTGGTTATAATACTGAGTTCTAATTAAAATTGAGTTGTGAAAAGAAGGAAAATTATGGCCGTACTTATATACTGGAGGGCTGATTGAAAAAGGAAACTCCAAATCCTAATCAGTTTAGGAAAAGTTACAAAAACCTATTAGATAGGAATATGGGCAAAAAATTCAGCCAAGGGCAGAAAAAACAAAAGTAATACCTATCCATAAGGGGATTCGGGTTTGGGTATTGAATCATATTCGTTTTGGAAAAAGGTACCAAAATTATCGGAACTTATAGTTGCATATTCAAAGCATTATTCTTTTGATCATAACTCATTCCATATAGCTCTGATAAGCCAGTCAAATTGTTTTTTATTCTTTCAAGAATCTGGAATTATAATTCTTAGAGCGACTTTACGAGTTTATCTTTTTCAAATTTTCAAAATAAAAACTATTTTACTAGTTACCTATGCTCCTTGATAGATATTTCTTTGATTGAACTGAATTAACTCGTCCTAGCCTTACCTTGTGAGTTCTTAGTGTTATACACTTGGTGAGCAACTTAATAAACTAACCATTTTGTTTTTCTTAGTTGTACTTCGTAGGAATGGTGGAGGACAACCTGATTGTCCCGCCTTTTGTTGGAAATCCCAACAACATATCAATAACGCCTAATCCACAAGTTCAAAGAGGAAGTAAAAACCGTGGTGAAGCAAGTGATAGTTGGATAATACCTTTAACATTCATGCTTGTTCGCTTTTATCAATAAGGAGAGTTAGATACTAATCTATTAGTATTTTCTACTCATGCTCTAATGGGTGAAGTACAAAGATTTCAGAGACAACTAGAGGTGTTGGCATATTCTACGCCACCACGATGTACTAAGAAACATGATCTAAACTGTGTGGTGTACATTTTTCACGGTAATGGAAGTTCAAGAGAAGAATCTGTCCGTGCTTTAGAAAAATGATCACATCATGGCTTGAGCAGGCATAGCAAAAGGCATTCTGGAAAAATGGAAAGTTTGAGTTTATCAAAAAAATTGGATTACGCTCATGACATTAAAGGTTTGAAGTATGATATTCCTCAATTTGATGGCGCACAGAATTCGACAAAGTATCTTGATTCGGAACAACAGATTGAAAGTCTGTTCGAACTCAACAACTCTTGAGATAAGCAGAAGGTAAATGTGGTGGTGCAATACTCCTTCGCCAAATATGCGGCCGAATGGTGGAAGACTTCAAAGAATCAAGATCACATGTAGGGAAAAAGCCAATTTCCAATTGGGAATGATATAAGACTGAACTTCGTTTGTATTATGTTCTAACCAGCTATTTGATGGAAAACGCTTGTATTTGAGCAATATGAAGCAACAAAATCGATCGAATATTGGCAAGATCTCGAACTAAATATAAGAAGGGTTGGGATGCAAGAAGACACATTTGTGAAGAACCGGTGTATCGAAGGACTAAGGGACAATCTCCAAGTACAAGTTAAACTTCAACATCCTTGTCGATGGGAGACTTATCGGTGAAACTTAGGTTAGTTGAAAGCACATTAAGGTCAAATAAGACTACACCATACAGTTTTACAAATCAAATACTAAGATTTGATTCGGGAAACTCTAGTTTTGGCCAAGGAAGGGGTTCAGTGATGGGTGGTCATGGTTCTGCCCGGACGTACTCAAATAAGAATTATAGTCTCTTAATGAAAAAATTATGGCTCCCTTGAACCAACAGTCCAACCGTCCTCCAAGTAAGTTTACTTCTTCGTCAATTACAATTTCTTCTGAAACTCGTACATTTGTTTCGAAGTTTTTTGTATTTTACATGATTTCAACCTCTATCAAACTTGCTATCTACAATCAAGTAAACAAAAACCAACTCCATATAGTTCTATCTAGCTCTTTTTCAAAATTTTCTTTCCAAATATTCCTGTTTCTCCATTTGCATTTGGCTTCCACTTGAGGAGCCATTAACTTTAAATCTTGTCTTCTACTTACCTTCTTCATCAACAATTACCTTTTTACTTGCCTCATATTGATAATATCTCCCAGCTTCAAGCAATTCATCAACTCCTTAGTGTACACACAACTTGAAAATAAGTGGATTGTGGTTTTATCCACCTTATCACATAAGCAACACTTTTTGTTGTGTCCACAAAATCCCAAACCTTTGCAATCTATCCATTGTATAAAGCCCTCCCTTCAATAACATCTATTGGAAAATTCAACGCTTAGGTAAGACTTTCATATGCCAAATTACCTATGCATAGATGTCCCTCTTGCTTCATCCCTTCATTTCATTATACATCCTCCTTATCTTTAGTTTGCCTTCCTTCCCTATTCACTCCTCAAAGGATTGAAAATGCTTGTTTGTCGGCTTGGACAACACCTTCCAATTCCAACTATTCCCCGCTCCTCCTTTGCTATCTTGTAGCCTTCCCTCCTTTATGTAGTATGCTTGAATCTACCTCACCAACATAAAGTATTTATTTGAGTATAAATCCCATGATTTCCTGCATAGTGTTGCCTTGTTCAAAATAGAAGGATCTTTAAGCCCAAATCCACCAGTTCTTTTGCTTCTACAAATTGTATCCCATGAGACTGAAGTATATATCCCTTTTTCCCATCCTATCCGCCCCACAAAAATTCTACAAATTCTTAGAATCTCATCATGAACTACGGTGGGAATAAAAGTATAGTAACCCAATAAAAAGCTATACTTAGAGTAATACTAAATTGATCAGTAGTGTTTTCCATGTGTAAGGGAGGGCTCTATAATTCAAGCTATGAACTACCATCTAATTCCATCCAGCAATTGCTCATAATCTTGTTTCCTCCTCTTCACATTAGATAAAGGCAGCCCTCTAAGTATTGTATTGGAAATTCACCTCTTGTTACATTCAGTACTACTGCTAGAAAGTTCTTCTCATCTTCATTCATTTTATAAATTTAAATTCTTGATTTCTAGCCACTAATTGCTAGGCTAGAAACATACAAAAACCTTTTCAAAAATCCTTTCATTCCCTCCATAGAATTTTGATTTTCCCTACAAAAATTAAGTAAATAAATAACAAACAAAAAAGTACGCACACGAACCTTGTTGCATCTTTAGTTATAATCTATGTGTTTCTCCTTGTGTTCCTTTGTAATAATTCTTGTATAGTACTCTGACATGTACCTAAAAGCATGTGTTAATCAATGCATTTAGCACATTGTTGGTATGTTTTGGATGGTTTTTTTTTATGTAATGTAACTTTCATATCACCAAAACAGAAGTATAAGCTTAAAGTTTTTACATGATCTAAAAGGTAAGCCATAACTCACAAAAGGAAACCAACTTCTAAGCTCAATTCCAAAAAGCCGAACCCAAATATCTTTTCATCTAGTGCCAAAGCTGATGCTCAATTGATATAACCATCCCCAAATATTTACTTGATCTGATCTTTTGCTGGAAAATCCTCATGTTTCTCTCCTCCCAAATGTGGTACATAGCAGCAATGAAGA
>JAULKM010054598.1:0-12582 GCA_032355605.1 Rubia tinctorum
CATTTAGCCTGGATATGTCCAAAGCCTTCACATCTACATTTAATTCTTCTTGGCTATTTTTCTTCACCACTTTGGTTTCTAGAGAACTGCAAATTTCCTTACTCCATGCGTATCCCGCAATTATTTCCAAGGTTCTTTCCACGAGGTCTGTTTCCTCCAGTTCTTTCTTGTGGTTTCTTGTTCACCACCTTTTTAACATCCTTGAAAAATTCTTAGTGATGAGAGAAATTTCTTCAATACCATCGTCACTATCTGATTCATAGTTATCCTGTGATGAAGATACTTTGAAGGCCAACTCCTTCTGAGTTTTATTTACAAGCTGTTCCATAGTCATCTCATACGTCTGTAGTGATCCCATCAACTGATTCAAGGACATTGTGGATACACCTCTGGCTTCTTCTATTGCTGCAACCTTCATTGCAAATCTCTTGGTAAGGGAAATCAAGGTCTTCTTTACCAGTTTAGATTCCTTGTATACTTTTCCTAGTTGATAAGCCATATTAGACATGTCTCGAAGTTTCCCATTGAATGTGGCAATCGTATCATCCTCCTCCATTTTCAACTCTTAGAGCTTTGTAGCCAACAACTGTAGTTTAGATTTACATACTTCATGTATAGTCTGCAAAATATCCTATGCTTTCTTAGCCTGATGACATGTAGAGATGAGTCTAAACTGATTTCATCCACTGTCTTTGGAATTAGCCAGTGAAGCCTTCAATTTGTCTGGAGACCAAGATGATTGAGCTTTGAGCTTTTGTTTCCTTGAACTTGACTCTCCCTCTTTCTCCTTCGAGTTGGATTCTTCATCTTCAATTGCGAGATTCCTCTCGGTTTCAACAAAGTTCCATGCAAGTTCATCCAGTGAATTTATAAAGACTCTCATGCGTGCCTTCCAGTAGTTCTAATTTAACCTTCCAGCAGTGGTGACCGAGACACAGAAGCTCTTTCCTTTGTCACCATGGTAAAACCGGATCACACTTTCCTTGACACAACCAAGGTAAAACGTGAGTGACCAAGCTCTGATACCAAATGAAATTTTGGTTTTACCATTTTTGCTTAACTATTAGCCCTATGTTCCAACATAGCGTATCTAACCAAGTATGTAAATTAAATAACGAACGAGACACACAACTTGGTTACGCAGTTCAGTGATATCCACCTACATCTGCAGGGCCTGACCTAGTTCAGAAATAAATCCACTAATCAGAAAGCTACAGCACAAAATACACCATACAACTATACTTATCTTCTCTAATTACAACGTGTGGATTTTCGCAAGCTCCCCTTGCTACCGACATGCTTTGATCAGACTTCCTTTGACCTAGAAACTCGTTGACGCTGCCTCCTGAGAAATTAAGTTATACGACTCTGAACTTGATCAACAGGTCACGTATGTTGGAACATATAAAAACTAGCTTTTGTAAGGCTCTTCGGAAAGATAGAAATCTTAATGCAGATTTACTCAATTAAATTCGTGAGTATTGCAGCCGTGATATCCAGTATATATAATCTCAAGAGCAGATCAGAATACTCCATAGTTATCTCCATAATAATCCTATTTCTTATCTGCTTCTGAAGCATATCCAAATCACATAAATAAAGGGATTTTTCTTATCTCAAATATCCCATAATATTCCATAAATCCAATTCCATAATTATAGGGATTATCTATAAATCCATTATGCTTCATACACGTCTGATATAAATATTGCATAATCTCCATAATTCCATAAATCAATATCACGCAATATTCTAATGCTCAAATCTTGATTCTTTCTGCATGTTCGAACATAGAACGTTTTTCTCTTTCAACATTAGTTCACAAATGCCAACACAATAATCAATGAAGTCCACGTGACTTTACATACGTATATTTTTTACCTTATACACTGCATTTGTTAAATTACATACTAAATTTAGAATTTTAAAATATATTCTTATATTATATGTTTTTATATTTTCAAATTCAAATACACATTATTACTTGTTTTAACTTTTAAAATATGATATTTAAATTTTACAATTTTTTTTACAACATTTAAGGTAAAAAGTACCGTGGATTTTCCATAAACTTATGGATAACCTGTTTTTCCCGAGACTTTCTCAAAATATTTTATACACTCCATTACACTAACTGAAAATAAATATCAAATCATCTAATTAGTTATATTAATTATAAAATGATACATGTAGTCTAAAAAGTCTTGGGAATATAGATTAGGAAATTAAGGACATAACTTGGTCAAGAATGATTTAATTAATCATGCATATTAAATAAATATTTATAAAATGACAAGTATATATACTCCCTCCCTCCCACCATTATTGGCATATTTATTTTTTCAAAGTCAAAATTTTCTAAATTTGACTCTAAATATGAGCTAATATATTTATAATAAATATATCATGTGTGATATTGTTAGATTCGGCTTAACATCTATTTTCTAAATATTAATTTTTTATGTGAAATTGATAAATGTAACTAGATTTATTGATGGTCAAACATGAACATTGAAAATTGTGAAAAAGTAAATATGTCAATAATGGTGGGACGGAGGGAGTATATGCTAGTTCATGGTTCTTAAAATCTGTTCAATACTAGGTGTGTAAATTAAGAATTGTTGGCTAATTTTTTCCCCTTATAATCCAACTCATATTATTTTTTATCTATAAATTTGTATAATTCATTCAAAACTAAGTTAGTCTCTCACCAGTTCATAAGCTATAAAAAATCATCACCCAAGAGCAGGGGTGGCGCTAACATTTTAGAGGTTTGGAGCAATTTTTTTTAAAAAAATGGGCCTCATGCATAATGTTCAGGGTGTATTATATTTGTAAAAAAAATGTGAGTGAAATTCTTTTATAGGCAGTTAACTGGAAAATGTAACACTTAGTAATTTTTTCTTACATGTATAGTAAAAATGAAATAAAAATGAGACCCTTATACAATTAAAATTTTTGGGGCCTGAGGGCCTTGTCTGCCCAAAAGACCCTTCCTTGAGCAGCCAATCTTTGAACCGTGCATCCAAAAGATCACTTTCTGTTCAGTTTAACGTGGGATATAGACAGTGTAATATTTCTTGCCAGTGGAGACATGTATGAATATCGATTAAGCAATGCCCTTCTGGTGGGCATAGAGTCTTAAATAATTAAACAAAAATCAACGAGGGTACAATTAAATGTAGGGTTTGGCATGCATGAAGAGAATTTTGGACTTTATTTAGGCAATGGAACTAAGTTTCAAAACAATGGTCGGTCAGTCGTGCGGGCGGTTTTGAGTATGCGATGGAAAGGTCAGTACAGCAAAAGGGCAGGTATCTCTTAAAGACGACACTAATTAATTTCAATTATGGACAAAGCTACACTTAGTATATATTTTATGATTATAATAACAATTTTTAGCCCGTCGCATGAACCTTTTTTAATAAAGTAATGAAATTTTCAGTGAAACTTCGAATCTAAGTGAATGATGTGGCATTAGAAAAATGACCAAAACACCCATTGTTAATTACGCTTTGTAAGGTAAGATGATTACTGATTTGGTCTTTTCATTAATGTAATATCATTCACTTAGATGTTCCGCTATGAATTTTTACTGAGGGTATCATTACTCTTTTTAATATCTAAAACGCGCCCCTTGATTCTAATTTAAATTCATACCCGTTGACTGCGGCTCCAACCAGAAGTTTCTAACAAATTTCCTCCTAAAAATGTCCAAACTCTTCTCATTCTCATTGGGTACAATGGATGTTCACGCCGAAAAATCGTGGTGAAATTTTCGTTGTGATTATAACGTGTCTTTCAATCATCGATTTACACGGTTGCCTTGTATTTATTGATAATCATTTTGGAGTGACTGCTGATATCATGTGGATTCTTGGTAGGTTTTGATTATTGTTCAAAATCTATTAAGTTTAGTTAAACAAAAAAAATTTAAAGAAAATTGTGCTACTGCATTTGTCTCAATATAAACTGCATACTTTGTTTTTGACAGTTGACCTAAAAGCTGTTTGACCATTAATATACTGTATTTAATTATGTACAACTAAAACATTAAAAAACTAATATGCTTGAAATACTCGTCAAGACAAATCTAACACCATGCAACATGATACTCTATCCATACTTATATATCAATAAAATTTTATAATTTAAACTGGTCAATTTTAACTAAATGAATTGTACAATTGGAACTTATGGTGCGAGCAGGGGATTTATTAAATTTTAAAAATACATTAAGTATCCCGTAATTCTGTCTAAAACTCGTTTCCTAGTCCTTTCATCCCAATTCACATGCATCACTGATTCATTGTTCCTAGTCCTCAATTTCTCAAGAAAAATAAACAAATGGAGCAGCAGGGGACGTAGGTCGGTAACCAGGGCTGCAGACATTGTGCCCTAATCACCAGAAATTAGAGACATTAATTAAAATGAAGTTTAGTCAATTAATTGCTGACCGGAAAACGTGACAAACAATGGCAATTTGATCAACACTGTTTTTAATCTACGAATTAATTAATTAGTTTATTTTAATTACCTACCCACCAGACTAAACCAATGAATTGCCATTGTGAGTGGTACATAATTAATTATGGCCACTTGGTTTTGGTTCGATCAGCAGCCGCTGCTTGTTTTCATCACCTTTACAAGGGGCGGTTCATTCATATTATTATTAGTTCATTGCATGACAAAAATATTTTGGTTTGCATTTCAATTTGAAGTCTCTTTATCGGTGCATCTTTTAATTTGAATAATACATGCAGTTTCTTTCTGCATTGTGGGCCTGAGAATAATTACCCAAGATTTTCAAGAATTTATTAATCCTACTTGCAGCGGCGTATCCAGAATAAAAAAACAAAGTGGAATAAAAAAATTACTATCGCTTTTTTATAATACATTCAATTGCATATAAATTTAGCCATTAAAACATAATTATTATAATATTTTCAAATGCATATAAATTTAGACATTAATGATAATGTATGAAAAATAATTATAGCATATAACATAATTTTATAATATCATTAATTAAAATGTTGAAATTATAAGTATGGTAAAGTTATATTGTTAGGTAAAATAAGGTATTTTCTTATCACCTAAATATTATTTGCCAATTTTATAATGAAAACAAAAATAATATTACCTCCGCTCCAACAAAATGGTGCATTTAGTTTTTCACGGTTTTCAATGATCATATTTGATCGTCAATATCTCTAACTACACACAACAATTTCGAATAAAAAAATTAATATTCATAAAATAGATATTAAGTTGAATATAACAATATCTCATATGATATTCTCATATACATGCATACATACTCTCTCTGTCCCAATTCAAGCTGCAATTTAACTATTCATTTAGTCAAAATGTCTTAACTTTGACCCCAAAATTGAATAGGTGTATAAGTATAAATATTATTGAGTAATACCTTGTTAGATTCGTTATAACATATATTTTCAGAATATCAACTCTTTACAAGTTTTGAGTCAACTGTTGAAAGTCAAAGTGTGCAGTTTGAATTGGGACAAATGGAGTACCTACATATACATACATACATACATACATATATATATATTAGTCAACGTTTACGAAATTTGATTTGAAAAAGTAAATGTGTCATTTTTATTAGGACGGGGAGCATATAATTTATTGATATAAAGAGTAAGAAACTGTAAAAAATGTTCTTGGAAGTAGCTAAATTCACTTGAATGGCCTGAAAATAGCTCCACTAGTCCAAAACCCAAGCAAACACAAGTTAGATGTACATTAAAAGTTAATTATCAAGAAGGGAGCGGTAGTGGATGCTTCCTCCCCCTTGATAATGATGATGCCCGACGTTGTAACTTCATACAAAACCAAAGTTTTTGAACACCTAAAATTTGAATTAAAGTTCAAGAAAAATTCACATCACATTATTAAACTTTTTATGTCTAAAATTATGTGGTTGAACAAAATCACAACTGGTCTATAAAGTTGAAAAAAAACTACTTCTTCCATTAATTCACTAATCCGAACCAGGACTCTAACACCACCTGTCTCCATCTTTGATGCGCATGCCTTCTAACATACTCATGTTTATTTGACTAAGGAATTAGACCAAATCTCAGCAAATGTGACTTTTTCTGAACTTATGAAACAATCATTAATTTTTAAAATATAAAAATAAAATTTCTATCGTACATTAAACATGTTAAAAATAAAATTTCTATCGTACATTAAACATGCAATGAGATGCAGTTTATGTGAATATACAAGAAAAAGTATATATAAAAAGTATACTTCGATATTCAAGTTGAAAATACAATATTTAGTGCACAGTTTAATTTAAAATATACAGTGTTTAACTTTAAAAGTAGAGTGGTTAGTTCATAATTTAGAAGAAACATTTGTTCAGTAGGTTTTCTCAAAAACTTATTAGGGCAAAAACAACAGCTGCTTTTCATGAAAAAACATGAGAAATTTCATCTTGGAGCGCTCATCATCGCTTCTTATAAATACACTTTTACAAAGACTCTTTCAGAAAAAGGGAGTAGAGACATACTCTTGTAGATGTTTTTATACCAATACCTTCTTCTGAATAGGGTTTATAGAATGTATTTTTTTACTCTAAGTTTTTTTATATTTAACACTATTTTTCCTTTACAAAAATCTGAAATGAGGGTGATTGAGTAATTTATAGGCGCGTTTTACGATTAAAACTTT
This sequence comes from Rubia tinctorum, assembly GCA_032355605.1. NCBI lineage: Eukaryota > Viridiplantae > Streptophyta > Magnoliopsida > Gentianales > Rubiaceae > Rubia > Rubia tinctorum. The sequence goes on from JAULKM010054598.1 coordinate 6,706, forward strand.
TCACTTAATTGCCATGTTGAACATTCATTATGTATAAAAAAATTGTTTAAAAATCGATAGGATGGCCATTCTTGACTAATAGAATAGATGAATTAACATCAGGTTAAAAAATGAAATGTTCTTTTGATTAGGCTTTGTATATGTCTCTTTCCATATCTGATTCTACTTTGTATACCCTTTGTACTCTCTATATATATATGAATACACACAGTCACAATTATTTGTGGGTTTTACATTCTATCATGGTATCAGCAAGGTTTTAGTAAAATCCTGCATTTTTCTCTTTTACCAAGACCCTCCATTTTCTTCCAATAAAAAATTCCAAAAATACCAAAATTCCAATCCCGCCGATGACTGTTGTCTGGCGCCACTTTCACCGTTCCTCGTCACTGCTGATTTTCGCTAGCAGTCTCTGGTCCATATCTCCGCCGTTCAAGCTCGCCGCCATCCGATCATCTTTTGCCAGTAACCTCAGTTTGTTCCGCAGTTTTCTCTACCGATCTTGGTTGTCGGTTTTCATCTTCATAGAATTTCCTGTCTCTTTTCATTGTCAAAGTGGTCTTCTTCTTCACAACATCTCTATACTAGCGTCAACATCATCTCAGATCCATCATCTTCCTGGCGATTTCGTCGTCAAGAAGAACGCGTGATTCGCACGCGCCATCAAGCCTGCCCCCGCAGATATCCATGCGCCCACGCAGCCTTTCCCAGTAGCGCGTGTAGCCACGCGGGCGTAAACCATACGAGAGTCTTCTTTCCTGCCGCGTGTGATTTCACGCGCCCTCCAGCAGTTTGTCGCAGTTTTTTGGTTTAAAAAATGAATTCTTTTGATCGACTCTAGTGTCAATGGTGTCACATCTTGGGTCATATTGCTTATTCTTGTCCTAAGCTGCACGATGAATGGTACCAGTTGCAGTGTCAGTGGTGCAAGAAATTTGGTCACTCTGCCTCGACATGTCCCCACTTGGTCTCTCAGACTTCTTCTGGCTCTTTACCGTATGTTCGCTGGATAGCTGATTCTGGCGCGACCAACCACATGGCTTCCTCTCAGTCCGCTCTTGATCGCGTGACTCCTTATTCTAGTAACTGTCATCTTTTTGTTGGTAATGGTTCTGCTCTTAACATTACCCATGTTGGTCATTCCCGTGTCTCTGAATCATTATCCTTGTCCGATGTTTTGGTGGTTCCTCATATTACCAAAAAAATGATGTTTATTAGCAAGATGGCTCGGGATATGAATGCTGTTATTTATTTCGACGATTCTTCTTTCACTATTTTGAACAAGTTTACTAGAGATGCTATTGGAAAAGGTCATCTTGATAGTGGTTTATATGTTTTGGATTATGGTGGTGCTGTTTTATCTGCTTTTGTGGCCTCAAGTTCTTCTAAAGCATCTTTTGAACTTTGGCATAGTACACTAGGTCATGTTCCCTACAACATCATTTCTTCTTTGAGCAAGTCTGGATGTTTGTCAGTTACTAGTTTGCTGCCTAAGTCTCATTTATGTCCTTCCTGTGAGATGGCTAAAGGCAAGCGTCTTTCTTTTAAAGATAATTTTAAATGTGCACCACGCATACTTGATTTGATTCATTGTGATATATGGGGACCCTCACCTGTTGTCTCTCGAGCTGGCTACTCCTATTATGTCATATTTGTTGATGATTTTTCTCGGTTTATTTGGTTATATCCTCTACGACGGAAGTCTGACTTTGTAGAGGCTTACATGCAATTTAAAGATTTTGTTGAGAACCAGTTTTCTACCACCATTAAGAATTTCATAGTGATGGTGGAACAGAGTTTGTGAATCATGGCATGCGAACTCATTTTGCGTCAAAGGGCATTCATCATCAACTTTATTGTCCTTACACTCCTGAGCAAAATGGTCGCGCGGAGAGGAAGCATCGTCATATTACTGAGACAGGTTTGTCGATGCTCTTTCATTATGGCCTTCATCATTCATTTTAGTATGATGCGTTTTCGACAACAGTCTACATTATCAACAGATTGCCTACTCCAGTTTTATCTGGTCAGTCTCCACTCTATGTTATTTTTGGTACTACACCTGACTACTCTAATATTCATCCATTTGGTTGTCGAGTTTTTCTGTATTTGAGACCCTATTCTGCACATAAATTAGCACCTCCGAGTATGTCTTGTATATTTTTGGGATACAGTTCACAGTACAAGGGTTATCGATGTCTTGATCCTCCCACAAAGAAGGAGTACATCACTCGCCATGCTCGATTTGATGAGTTATTTTTTCCAGCTACCCGTACTGATATGTTAGAAACTTTTCTTCACTAGGTGTTTCTGCATTTTTTGAGCCTTCATCAGTTCCTTCGGAGGTGTCTGAGCCATCATCTTCAACCAAATCACCCATTATTTTGGAAAATTATGATTTTCACCATGTACCGATAACTCAGGGTTCTTTGGAAAATTGTATTTGTTTGCCACAGAGTGACCGACAACAGCCATATCAGACGATAACGCCGACATTGTTGAATCCCGCACCGCCCACCCCGACCATGTGTGATAGTCATGTGCCACCAGTCCAAACGCCGTCGGCCTCACCGGCTGATCCGGTGAACTCTGCTTCACCAGCACAACCATCGATGCCTTATGCACGACCGTCAACACCAGTACCGATTTCTGTGCCTGTCGCCTTGGGTTCCTAGCCGATCACCTCGGATTCTGCATCATCTCTGATTTTGGTTCCCTCTTCCCTACATCCGATGGCCACTCGTTCTCACACTGGTTCTTTAAAGTAAAAGGTTTTTTCTGATTATGATATTTTTGGTTTACTGAGTGCTTTATTTGCAAAGACCGAGCCTCGTAGTCATTGTTCTGCGGTTAAGGATCTGGAATGGGTTGCTGCTATGGACTCTGAAATGGTCACTTTTCGCACTCAACAGATGTGAGAGTTGGTTCCACGTCCTCCCAATATTAATGTGGTTGGTTCTAAATGAGTGTATACCCTTTACACGTCTATTTTATTTAACCTAATTATATTTCACTTTAGTTCGGGTACAAAATGTTCAGGATTGACTATTTACTATTTTATTTAACCAAATCATGTACAAAATGTTCAGGATTGACTAATTGGCTATTTTATTTGATTGATTTAATAACTAATCTATATAAACTTATAATCATCACTAATTTATTATAATTTTTGTTTATTAAAATATGATCTTTTCATAATTTGAGAAGAAATCATGGATTAGAGTGCAATTTTATCACAAGAAGATAAAAACAATAAATTGTGAGTTAAAGCAATTGAAATCATGGTCTTATTCGGATTACAAGGTATTTGGATAAACTCATACAAAGTTATAAACATTACATACTTATAGTAAAACGTATAATTTTTATGCAATGTTTATTATCAAAACTCAAATGTTTCATTTGCAGTTATTGCAGGATAAGATTCTAACTTCATATTATTCTAATTAATATTGTCTTTTCATAGGCATACGGGAAGACGGTCTTTCCGAAAACTGTCTTTATTGTGATCAAGATTTTTTTAATACTTTAAATTTTTTTTCAACATATATTATATGAGTTCGTCTTTTGAAAGACGGTATTTTCATAAATATGGAAAGACAAAGACCTTAAGTGCAATTTTTTATCACAAAAATATTTTTAAAAATGAAGGTTAAAGCAATAAAAATTCGAATCAAATTCAGGTTATAAGTTATTTGGGTAAACTCACATGCTTATTTGAATTTTAGTTAAAAAACATTGCAAATTTGGAGTGAAACATATACTTTATAGGCAAAGTTTTGGGAAAAACCGTCTTTCCATAGGCATATGAAAAGACGGGGTTGAATTATAATTATAGAAAAGTAAAAAGTTTTAGTTGCAATATTAAAATTTTATTATGCAACATGTTTATGACCCGATTAATACAACCTGAAAATTTTATTTTAATTTCTTCTAATTTGTAGTTTAAACCTTGATTTTTTCCATAATTTATGGAAAGACCGTCTTTCAAAAGATGAACTCTAATTTATATATTTTAAATAAATATTCAATGTGTCAAATCAAAAGTTAAATGTTTAAGTTACCATTACGGTATTTTATAAATTTCTAATTTCACATAATCCTATTTAAATTCCGTCTTTTTATATGGAATGATAGTATTTCTCAAAACTTTCAACAAAATGGTTTAAAGATTGCCCACGTCTAGAGAATCTTTTTAATCTAACTAAACACTGTACAAAACTAAAAGCTGCTTTAAAGTTTATTAAAACACCGTTGAATGTGAGGATAATGGCTTTCTTATAATAATCCACTTGAATATTTAAAGTTGAACTAGTGGTTACTACTTATTACGGATAGAATTCGCTGTCACTTACTTTTTATATTCATCTGGATCCAACATCATTACTTAAAACGTTTTATTTCCAAATATAGATAAATGTACGATTTTCAAAAGAGTCCGTATCTTAAAAAATGGTTTTTCTATAAGTCAGAGAAAAATCAAGGTTTAAAGTGTAAATTAGAAGAAATGAAGATAAAATTTTCGGGTTGTATGAACCTATGGAAAGACCGTCTTTCCCAAAACTTTGCCTTTTCAAAATCAGAAATTGTAAAACACTTTCTAAAGCTTGCTTTTATTAAATTGAACTAAATTGAGCTAAAAATAAGTAAATAAAAATAATTATATTTTATCGAATAAATTCATATTATGTTGAACTGAGTGAAACCGGAAGAATTAAAGTGAAAATAAAAATGGGACAACCTGACTCAATTTTAATATAAATAATTATATTACTTTCATTTTGTTGGATTTGACACTATAAGCTTAGGTGTTTGGATATATGTGAATGAAATGAGTGGATGAAATTGAGATTAGATTTATTAGAAAGGAAAAAGTAGAATAAATGGTATAAATTAAAAAGAATTTTGCCCAAAAAGAAAAGTGTGTTAGACCTATATTAGCAACAACAAAAAAGTGTGTAAGGTCCAATGAAACTGAGGGAGTATGAAGTATTAGTTACTAGAGAGCGCCTCTTATTATATTGTCTTACTGTAAGATCAATCACTACAAATCTCATTCTTATAACTTTTAAAGGTCAAATTATTATTACTTGTATTTAAAAAATATATTATAAAAGATTTTAAAAATCACGAGAATCTTGAAGCAGTAAATAAAAGCTGATATCATATTAATTATAAAATGAGACGGTGAAAAATAAAACTTTATATAATTTTTTTGTTTTTCTGTGTAGTTTTTAAAGCAGAAATGAAGGAACAAAAATTGACAAGTGTCACCCTGACCAAGACCTCGTAATTAACAAACAGTAAAACACACACACACACTGGAGCGTGCTGTGCGTGTGAAGAATAACAATTAAACCGCGGATGCTTACTAGTTATTTCCGCCTTCACCGCTTAATCGAATCCAGTTTTTGTCTCGCTGATTTTGAGGAAAAAAATCAGGTGGAAATGAGAACTATATGCGATGTTTGCGAGAGCTCCGCCGCCGTTGTTTTCTGTGCGGCGGATGAGGCTGCTTTGTGCCCAGCTTGTGACCAGAAGGTATATGAGTTTCTGTAGTTTTTGTAAAAGTTCGTTCTTTTTTTGCTCGATTACTGAAGGATGAATGTGTGCTGTTTAATGATGATACAAATTTCGTGAAACCCAATTTTATTTGGATTTCTGAATTTTGTAGATTTTGAAAAGTTCTTTCTTTTTTTGCTTGATTGATGGAGGACGAATGTGTGCTATTTGATGATGATAAAAGTTTCTCGAATCCCAATTTTATTTGGGTTCTTTAATTCTGTAGTTTTTTTTATATAGTTTCAGTTGTGTTTCAATTTTATTTGCAGTAGGGATGTTAGAAAGTTGTCAGGGAGATTAGTTGGATTGATT
>JAULKM010054609.1:0-12580 GCA_032355605.1 Rubia tinctorum
CATGCAGGGAATCCAATGATATCTCACATAATGATATTTGTATCTATATACTTGTTAAAATTTATGGTCAAATGTGTCTTGAGAAAGTTGACCAAAAAGTGTGCAGGTTGAACTGGGACGGAGGGAGTACATAAATTGTAAAAAGTGTTAATGTAATATCATCTAAGGTAATACTTGTAAAAGTGTTATTTTAGGTGCTAATTATACTAAGTTGAACCTAAAGTAACACTTTTACAAGTATTACCTTAGATGATGTTGCATTTTATCTAACGTAACACTTTTTAAAATTAAGGTAACACTTTTGAATCTTTATGTAACACTTTTCAAAGGTTTAAGTAACACTTTATATGCTACTGTAATATTTTTAATAAGTGTTGCAAGGAAACTGTTACGATAACTCTAATTTGTTGATTCCGAGATGTGGGTTGTAGATGCGGTCGGGTCCCCGTTCAATGCAACTTTAAGGCACCAGACTAGTGACAGGAAGAATTAATGCACCGGCTGATCTGAATTGTGTTTTTAGAAATAAAATTAATTATGGTGAAAAAACTATATGGTGTTGCATAGTAGAATTATTGTTTGTTGTATGTCGTTGATCCCAAAACTCTACTTAATGTTTTATGTGAAATAATTTGTCACTTTGGAACTTTCCTTTTCTCTCTCTACTCACCTTTTCTCTTCCCTGCTCAAGAGCCAAACAAACAGAAACCCTAGTTGGGGGAGCCACCGCCGCCGCTACAACCGGTGGCTCCCCCCTTGTTTCTTTCTACTTTCTTTCTATTTTCTGTCTTTGTCCCTTTAATTTTCCTAGATCTGAGGCAGGGGAGCTAACTCATCCGCCGCCGCCACCACCACGACTTGGTCTCCTCACCACTTCACGACCATCTCAAAAACAGAGCCGAGAGAAAGGAGACAGATCAGGCCGATCTACCGGAGGCAGAGCCAAATTTTGGCGAGTGCAAAACGTACAACTGACTGACAGAAACAAAAAGAGTTCCAGTAAGATTAGGTGAGTCAAAACATAAAATTCAGTATGGTCAAAATGCCGGTCAACGACGGCGTCCGGTCAACGCCACTGATCTGGTCAACACAGGCGACCCGGTCAACGACTACAATCTGGTCAGCTGCGGCAATCCGGTCAACGGTGCCATTCTGGTCAATGGTCGGGTTAAGAACGATCATCGAATGGTCAACGACCGAAGGACAGTCAACAAATGGAGCACGTTCAACAAACGAAGCATGGTCACCGATGCTCAACGAATGCAAGAAAAATCAATGAAGTGAGCATGGTCATTGAATGGAGTACGACGGTCAACGACGGTTAATGAACGTAAGCACGATCAATGAAATGAACATGGTCATTGAACGGAGCACGACGGTCAAAGATGGTCAACACATGCAAGCACGATCAATGAAGTGAGCATGGTCATTGAATGGAGCACGGCGGTCAACGAAGTTCAAGGACGGTCAAGGAACAGTCAATGAACAATCAAAGAATGGAACACGTGCAACGAACGGAGCACATTCAATGAACGGAGCACAACCAATGAACGAAGCACGACGGTCAATTTCTAGATGATGGTCATCAACAACCCGGTTAGCAGCGGCTAAAGAAGCCCGGTCAAAGCATATAATCTCCCAGTCAAAGGCAAACAAAGTCCGGAGGGGTTAATCAGGTGAACGGCAGCGAGCAGCGAGCAGCGACACACAACACTCCCCACCTCAGCCCAGGGCTAAAGCATATCTAGCGTATTCTCTTTTATTAGCTTATTCCTTAATCTTAAGAGCTATAAATGAGCTACGTTGTAGCATGACTTCCCTGGATGAAAGCGGGGTTTTAGAATAACTAGTTTAGAGCGTTGTGTTCGACTGACCAGACGCAACTCAGGTTCTTCCCCCTAATAAATGATGGTCTTTAAGTCTTGGTGTGGAGCAAGCTCTCATACATCATGCTGGTGTGGAGCTCTGATACACCTTGACGGTCTATCAAGTGGGACCCTCACCTCACTCACCTTCTGTGAGCCAATTATGTGGGAATTATTTCCACCCTGTAACGGTTAGGTTTTTCTCATTTCAGTTATGGTGTTTTAATAGTTTATTAGTGCTTCAATTGTAATAGAAGATGGACTAGCAGTAGTACTAGTTTATCACCAAAATTGTAAATCATTTCTATATCTTAATGAGAAGAGCCCTACTATTTGTTTCAAAAAATTTTTTTTGTCAAAAAGAAAAAGAAAAACAAATAACAAGGAGAGTAATATAAAAATATATGCATGTGTTTGTAGTTAAATTTGATATTATATATAAAATAAATCATGTTTATTTATATGTATTATATGTATTACTTTTAGCTCCCTCCCTAAAATAAACAGCGTGTGTACTTTTATTATTTTTTATATCATCACTCAATTTAATCTACTCATTTTATATTTTAAAATTATTTATATTTATTTTATGCGCATAAATAGAGAAAAAAATAAAGTGTTCATAATTTCAGTTTAATGAACATTTTCCGTTCTTCTAGTATCGACTTTTCCTATATTGAGCAATCAAGTTAGATAGAAACCAACGTGAATTGAGTGAAATATGATTATAATAAATTATGCATGGATATCGTAATAAAGTGCAAATATGCACTTTATTTAGACATGCTTTATTCATCGTGGCACGGATATTGCATGAACAGATATGTCAAAATAAATCTCCAATTCTATTACCAGATTTTATGTATTAATATCTGTTGAGCAAAATGGACGAGGGGAAAACGAATAATTATGTATTTTAACTCACAAAGAAAATGAATTGGTGAAAGTGTGCACGTAACGTGCAATTTAAGAGTTGGTAATGGATACTTTCATTATCTTTTATATTGCGCTACATTTTAATTCCGCTACTGCAAAGTTGTACCATTCCACTGCAAATTTTTCTCTCCTTCATTATTACATCACTTACACTCACATTCACATCCTCGCACATAATGCATGTGATGCAGCACTTGGGTTCGTAAAAAATCTAATAGATAGAACAAACTAGAAATATTGTGTGCTTATCTTCCTTCACCTAGTTTTCTTCTCTCCTTCATTACACTCACATTAATGCATGTGATGTAAGCTTATTTTCATATTTATCTCCAAATTACATCCAGCTTGGATGCACCATACTAGCATACAAAAAGATCAGAAAAACATAACTAAAAGTAGAGTTTGCTACATCAATTAAATTGGGATTTCATATCTGAAAAGATTGTAACATAAAACAATTAAATATGGTAAAAAATCTAGAGCAATATAATTGCGATAAAAGTTGGATACATAATTATCCTATTTTTCTGTCCAAATTGCACGACATATAAAAACATATAAATTCTAGTAATAAAATTGGAGAAATTTTTTAACATATTCGCTCGTGCAATATAAGTGCAATAATGAATGAAAATAACATGCATATTTGAATTGTACAATAACTACTCATAACTAATTATAATGATTTATCACTCAATTCTCATTGATTTCTATTTAACTCGATTGCTCAATAGAGGAAAACCCGGTACTAGAAGAAGAGGAAAAAAGTGTCCAGTAAATTGATAATTATGAACACTTAATTTTTTATCCGTTTAATGCATGTAAACTAAATATAATTTTAAAATAGAAAGTAAGTAGACTAAATTGAGTGAATGACATAAAAAAAATAAAAGTACCCACATTAATTAATTTAGAGAGGGGCCTAAAACTAATGAACAAAACACATATACATGCAAATTATTTATTTTATATTAAATATAAAATTTAGTTTACGTCCATAAATAGATTTGCGCCAATCTAACACATTAAATTTGTATCGAACGGAGTCCTACAGCAGCTACAACCCATATTTCAGAATCATCCACCTCTGGCAGACATTCGACACGATGCTTCAGAAAACTTACAATCCCCCGGTAATACCGGCACCTCTGGCCCAATCGGGATGACCATCGTAGTTGCACAAGTGGCGGTAGAACCAAAAGCGAGCGTGGCAAGAAAGCAACCATCTCTGTGGGGTCCTCATAGGGTTGATATATGAAAAATCATGCGGGAAATGAATGGTAGAGTTTTCTCGTGATAGAGTTTTCATCCAGATCCAAGCCACATCTACCGGCCATGGTTGGGCTAACGGATTTTGGCGACCCACTTCCCCCACACGTGCTACCGGCCGCCTTTGTAAAAATTGTTGGATTTTTTTGGCCCCCCTTTTCCTTCATTGTGTCCTTCCGGGAGGACAAAGAGACTTTCACTGGGAGTCTCCCAGAGTCCTAGGTTGCCAATTGGGTCTCCGACCATCGCCGCCATTTGAAGCACTGATAGAACAATTAATTTCTATATTTTGTGTTTATAATGAAGAAGAGAAAAAGATAGCAAATATTTTTACGGCCCTCCAAGGGGGGTCATTTGGGGGCAAATTGAGACAAGTGGTAAAATGGTACAACTTTTTAGCAGCAGAGTTATAATTTAAGACAGAATAAACGATAATAAAATTTCCCATTACAAAACACTTAAATTGCACGTGCACACTCACACTTTCATCCATTCATCTTCTTTTGAGTTTAAATACATAATTATCCTTTTTGCCTAGTCCAAATCGCTCAACATATAAAAATACATGAAATCTAGAAATAAAACTGGAGAAATTTTTTAACATATCCGTTTGTGCAGTATACGTTCCACAATGAATGAAGCGCGTCTAAATGACATGCATGCTTGCACTGTACGATATCCCCACATAGTTTATTATAGTAATATCTCACTTAATTCACATTGATTTCTATATAATTTGGCGGTACCGGGAGAAGAGGAAAAAATGTTCTTTAAACTATTAATTGTGAACACTTTTGTTTATTTTTCTCCATTTATGCATGTACACTAAATATAAATAAATTTCAAAATAGAAAGTGTGTTGATCAAATTAAGTGAATGACAGAAAAATTAATAAAAGCACACACCTTATTTATTTTAGGTAGGAAACTAAATGTAATAAACTATATACACAATATTTAATATATACATATTATCAAATTTAATTACAAACAAATGAATGTGTATATATATATATTTATATTACTCTCCTTGTTATTTTATTTTTCCTTTTTCTATTTTCAAAAAATTATTTCACATCTAAGAAAACATAAAAACATAGTTTTTCGAATTATCAACACACAACAAACACTATAATTCTGTAATACAATACCATGTAGTTTTTTTTACAATATATAAATAGTTTTATGTTTATAAACACAACAAAAAATGGACATGAACTGTACGACATCTGATCAGCCGGTGCATTCTTCCCGTCGCTAGTCTGATGCCTTAAAGTTGCGTCGAACAGGGCCCTGATTGCATCTATAGCCCACGTCTCATAATCATCAACCTTTAGTAGTCATTCAAAAAATGCTTTAATATCAATTCACAGACGTCCTATGGTATCTTTGGTACCTTCGGCCCAATCAGGAAAATTCAAGTGGGATGAGAAATGGTATTTTTTCTTGTGAAGGAGTCGTAAGTCAGCGCGGCTTCCCGCGTCGTCTTTGAGGTACCGAGCCACAGCCGGGAGTTGTGCTGGAGATCATGGAATTTGGTAACTACTTCCCCCACACGCTCTGCTGAAAGCCTTTGTACGGACATGTGAAAATTTTCGGCCCGCCTTTGCCCTTCATTGTGCTATTCCGGGATAACGAAGAGGCTTTTGTTGGGTTTCTCCTCGGTTAGCGGCTGGGTCTCTGACCATCTCTGCCATTTGAAGCACTGGTAAATCCATGAATTTCTACATTTTGTGTTTGAAATGAAGTAGAGAAAAAAACATGGGTTTTAATGGCCCTCCGAGTGGTGATCTTGGGTAAATTGAGGCGGGAAACAGAAAGGTACAAGCGCATACGTGCATGTGCAATATAAGAGCTGTGCAATTGACACTTTTATTATCTTTTATGCTACGCTAACTCATAACTCCGTTGCTAAAAATTTGTACCATTTTATCAATAGTCTCAATTTTCCCCAAATCAACCCTAAAGGGTTATCAAAATCCTTGATTTATTTTTCCGCTTCTTCATTTCAAACAAAAATTTAGAAATTTGTGACTATATCACTGCTTTAAATTGCGGTGATGTTCAGAGACCCAGCTGGCAACCTGGGAGACTCCATATGAAAGTCTCTCCATTTTTCCGGAAGCACAAAGTAAAGGGTAAAGCAGGCCGGAAAAATCCATATGTCTGTACAAAGGCGACCGACAATGCGTGTGGGGGAAGTGGGTCGTCGAAATACAAGAGACCAAACGCGGTCCGATGTGGCTTGGATATGTCTTACGACTCTGGCACGAGAAAACTCTAACATTCCTTTGTCTGCCTGAGTTTTCTATATATTACTCCCAAGAGGACCCAACAAAGATAATGTCTTTCTTGCTTTGCCCGCTTTCTGTTCTACCGCCGCCAGTGCTGGTCTACACCATCGTTGGTGCCACCGCGATAACCATCCCAATAGGGTCGGAGGTACCGCCATTATCGAGGGATTATAATTTTATTCTGAAGAATCTCATCGAATGGCTGCCAGAGGTGGATGATTTCGAAATGTAGGCGGTAGCTGCTGCCAGGACTCCATTCGACCCAAATCTAATGCATCAGACTGACGCAAACCTATTTGTGCAAGTAAACCAAATTTGATATTATATATAAAATAAATAATATGCATATGTGAGTGTTCCGTTTATTAGTTTTAGATTCCTCCTTAAAAATTATAATATGGGTACTTTTATTATTATTTTTATACAATTCATTTAATTTAATCTTCCAATTTAATTTTTAAAATTAAATTTGTTTACGTGCATTAAACGGAGAAAAAATTAGGTTCATAATTAACAGTTTACCGGACAAATTTTTTCTCTTCTTCCCTTTCATGATTTTCCTCTATCGAGCAATTGAGTTAGATGGAAATCAATGTGAATTGAGTGAAATATCATTATAATTAATTATGTGTAGTTATTGTTCAGTGATAATATGCACGTTATTTAGACAAGCTTCATTCAATATGGCACTTATATTACACGAGCGAATATGTTAAAAAAATTCTCCAATTTTATTACTAGATTTTATGTATTTTTATATGTTGTGAGATTTGGACGAGATAAAATAGGATAATTATGTATTTTAACTCAAAGAAGATGTATTTATGAAAGAGGGTGTGTGCACTTGCAATTTAAGAGCTGTGTATTGGGCACTTTTATTATTTTTTATGCTGAGCTAACTTATAAGTCTGCCGCTGGAAAGTTGTACCATTTTATCATTTGCCTCAATTTGCCCCAAATCACCCCCTTGGAGGATCATCAAAATCCTTTTTTTCTCTTCTTCATTATAAACACAAAATAAAGAAATTTGTGGCTTTATCGGTGTTTCAAATGGTGGCAATGACCGAAGACCCAGTTGGAAACCTGGGAGACTCCCGGTGAAAGTCTCTCCATCCTCATGGTCACACTTAACTATAGCTAATCTTCTTCAACCATCCTTCTCACCATTTAAAACCGCGGGAAATGGTTGAGTAGTCACACCACCATTGATGATGCGCTTAGGGCCTACGCTACATCCCTCGTCTTTGAAGAATGAAGCCCGACCGGTGGAGGTCTATCATGGACGACTTTATCTCCAGGCGTTATTGGACAAGGTTCTTGGTTTGTTGACAATCATGTCCCACCGAGGGTGCTAATTAATGCACAATAAATACCACGATCGTTATAGGAGAACCTTGTTTGCTTTGCCGATCCTGCAAAACAAACTCCTCGGGGATGCCAAAGCAAGAAACTCTGATGGCAAAATTTGATCAAAAGTGTTTTATCTGAGTGTTGAAAATTAAATGAATAGAACGAAGAAATACCTTGTATATAAATGGATTGATTCCCGAGTGGTTCCGGCTTTGGTGACGATGGTTCGTTGGTGGTGCAACATTTATGTGTTCTCAGGAGGGCGTCCTTAACTATTCAAATGGATGAAGTTTCAAGCTCTAATGGACATCAACAGATTCAATGGTGATGTCTCCTAATTTAGTCAAAGAGGTGGGGGTTGTGAGTTTTGGAGGGGGTGATGGCAAAATTGTATAAACACTTTTAGATTTTATGTCAAAGGACATTTTAGTCATTTTATGTGCAGTTAATGCCAGAAAATGTTGTCATAGGGTTATACTGACAAGTTAGAGTTGTTTTTGTACTAAAAATGATTTGAAAGTTATATTGAAATTAATCAAGTAGGTAGGATTATAGATCTGTTTGGCAGGACTGTGCTTATAAGAAAAGTTGGCTTATTTTGAAAGTAGGGGGAAACCAGTTTTTGCTTTTCCCAAAAAAAATAAATTATGCTTTCAAAATAAACTGTTTTTTAGCATTTTACCAAACACTAAAATATGTATTACTTATAAGATGTTTAGCTTATAAGTTTTTCCAAACAAAGCATATGTTGGTATGTATCCCTTACATGTAATTTTTGTTGCTTGTATATAATCTTTAAAAAATAAATAAATTACCCACTTTCTATATTAAGACATCTCGTCTCAAATAACACTCTTTTCATTCTTTTTAGAAATCATCCCGTTCGAATGATAGAAAGGACAAATATGCTTCTGTACCTCCCTAAAACTACTACTTCTTTCGTCCCTTCATACTGTCTCACCAAAAAAAAAATCAATATTTCAAAGTCGTTGAAATAACATGTAAATGATTTGCGGACTAAAATTTATTTCATCTCTATTTTTCACATTAAGTAAGTTACAAATAAAGAGACGGAGGGAGTCGGTTTTTCATCTAATTAATTGTTAATTAAACCCTGCGATTTGAGCTGTCTAACCGTAAAAAGGCGTGTGGCTCAACATTTGAATCTCCCAACGGCTATTTTTCATCTAATCCCTGTCCCTCCATTAAACCCCATTCACGCCTTCCTCCATAATGCAGAAAACGGTCTCTCTCCTCTGGTTATCTCTAGAATCATCCAACGCTCCCTCACTTATTTAATCCTCTCATCCAACTTTTCCCTTTCCAGATTTCAGTAAATCCTAGCCTCTTCCTTCTAATTCTCTCTACATCTCAACCCGCTTTCAAGTTTTTAGCATGATTTAGTTGCAAATTGATCGTGTTGTGTTGTTATTGGTCTTTAATCCGTAAGTTCCTCATCTATTTTTGAAAACCCATGAAGCAAATATCGTTTTATTCACCAATTGGGGGCCATGGGTTCATGTTTTTTGTTCTGGGTTTTACATTTGATGCCAGGGATTCATGCCTTTTCATTTTATTCCAGTTTCTTGGTTAATATTGGATGAATTTGTATGGTTTGATGAACCTTTTCCCTTCATTTCTGGGTTCGATGCCTAGAGTTTGTTGAATTGGGTTCATGCGTTTGATTTATATTCCTGTATGATGTCATTGTTCTGTATATTATTTTGGTAGATCCGTAACCATTTTGTGTTATTCTTCGACTCACCCCGCTTTCAAGTTTCTAGCTTAATTTAGTTGCAAATCGATCTTGTTGTGTTGTTATTGGGCTTGAATCCGTAAGTTCCCCATCTCTTTTTTTGAAAACAGATGAATTTGTATGGGTTGGTGAATTTTTTCCCTTCGTTTCTGGGTTCGATGCCTTAAGTTTGTTGATTTGGGATTCATGCGTTTGATTTATGCCTGTATAATGTCATTGTTTTTAATGCTGTGATTTTGTAGACCCGTAGCCATTTTGTGCTGTTCTTCAACTTTTAGGGGTTAATGTTGTGGATTACTGAAATCTGGATGGGTAATGGTACTCTTGAATGGGAAACGGGCTTTTGATTCTTGACTGGGTTAACGTTCTTCAACTTTTAGTGTTTTTTATTCGTTCTTTTGCCTTCGGATTCATGCTTCTCTGTTGGGTTTTCATTATCTATAATTTGGAAAACCCCCGCTCTTGTGCCTTGTTTTATTTTTTGAGAACATGCTTGTAATTGACTCTGTTAAGGTTATTTGCGGAGTGAAATTTTTGGTTTTGTTTTAGCTATGTCACAGATCTGATGCATGTTAAGGTTTGAGATCATCTTTAAATAATTTTCTGAAAGTTTTTATCATACGAATGATGTTTTACGTCACGGATCCGATCCATGCTCTTTATTATCAAATTAATGTATATGTTTTTTGATAGTTTCCTCACCGGCTGTATTTATACACTGCATTGCATTTATTAAATTACAAACTCAATTTAGAAAATATATTTTTATATTATATATGTTTATTATTACTTGTTTTCACTTTTAAAATACAATATTTAAATTTTATAAAAAATATAATATTTAAGGTAAAAGTCACTTCGAACTGTTTATAAGTTTATGGAAATGATGCATTTCCTGATACTTTCTCTCATGTTTTTTTCTTCGGTTTGCGATTCACGTTACGTTCTGAGATAGATGCAGTGGCGGAGCCACATGGGGGCTGGAGGGCAGCCCCCGCCGAGTCGTAAATTACGGGGAATATAGGGTATAAATTATGGAAAAAATTATGAGCCCCCTCTAATATAGGAAAATGTTAGAAAAAAATTTTCAGCCCCCGCCACAAATTTATCCTGCCTCCGCCCCTGTATAGATGCAAGTTACAGTTTGAGATAATCTTTAAACATTTTTTTAATTATGTTATCATCATATGAAGTTGTATGTTGTTGATTTATGTTTGCATCAAGACTTTTTATCATGTGTGTATATGTTGTTTTATGTTTGCATGAATTAGTTCGTTGTCGGATCCACGCCGATTGTGGGACTTCATAGTCCCTAGGAAAGGCCGGCACCTAAGTCAGAGTCACCACCTAACCAGAGAGCGTGCAGGAACTAGGCCACACCGGACAAGGCATAAACAACAGCAAAGTCGTGCGTGCAGTAAGCTAAGAAAAGGCAGTCGCGACAACAGTACAACCACGCTTATATACCATCTTAGCAGACCTCCAATAAAAGGTATGCTCCCACATGACAATCATTTTACACATACACAAAATTGATGCATGACATGGTATAGCCACGAAACTAGGCACGTTAAACATAAACATTACACATTGAGGATGGGATATCCAGCTGAGTCGTGCTTATATAAGCTGTTCAGGGAAAGCGTGATCTGCGATACTAACATTACGATGCTAACGATGCTAGCAATGTGAAATACAACTGGCAAGCGTCATTCACTCTCCAAAATAATCTGCACACTTCAGAAAAAAATCAAATTAATATACAATGGTAAGTAGAGTCAGATCCCACGAGAAATGGAATAATAATTATAACATTTACCAACTAATTTAGAGAACCTTTCGGTGTAGCAACCACGCCTTAAATTTAGATTTTTTTTTCTTCATACAAGTAAGAATGCAACCTAATTACTCTAAATACGAGAATGAAATTGACCAAGAATAACTTGCATTATAGTTAACTTCGATCATCGACACAATAATAAATTAATTCTTATGTAAATGTCAGTTATAAGTTGGCAAGTATTTGCTAAATCTTCCCAATTTTTTCTTACCTTGTCGACCATTTCTCTTACCAAGAGGCTCTCCAAAAGTATTCCCTAAACCATATACACACCTCGATAGCATTAACACTGAAAATAACCTGATATAACAATTACCTAAGTAAGAGCAAATATCAATGTACACTTACTTATTCCCTATCAATTGTTGTTTTTCACACAAAGTTGCTACTTCCAACAGTTACATATTGGTAGAATTAGTTTGCAATTATCCTAACATCATTCAAATCTTAAACAAGTTAAGTATAATTAAACCAAAAACAATCAAGAACACGTAAGAATTAATTAAAAAATAATTAGGTATCACGACTCACAAACTAATACTCATTATTATTCTTTATCGATAAATGACTTCGTTTTTCATGATATGCATGACCAAAAGAAATAAACTGAAAACATGATGTCAAATTAAAACTGTAGTAAAAAATTACTCCCAGGCTTGGGTTTTTGGGCAAAGTGGATCCTCAAAATCTGGGAAAAAAAATCTAGCTATGAAAATTCTAATTCATCTATGGCATGCAAGTGTGCCTAAAGAGTCTCTAATCATTAACCTATTATTAAATACTAAGAGATCAACGAAAAATACAAACCAAATAATTACAATCTGGTTTCTAAGTTATCTCTATCCAAATAAAAGATAAGAATCTAATTTTCAATTATAATTTAAACTCCTCAAGATAAGTCCAGCTACAAAATCTCCACAAAATCTGATCCAAATCTGGTGAAAATATGATTTTATCCTTGTCCTTTTGCCAATCCAAATATTTTTCTTTTGCAGCATCTCCATTTCGGTTGTGTTTTTCAAGCACAATTCATGTATTCTTTTCTATTCCATTCCTCCTCAACTTCCTCCGAATAATACTTGAGCCAAATTTTCTACCCATGACATTTAGCACATTTAAAATGCAAATTAATCCAATAAATAAGGTAGTAATCAAGAGATGAACTTTACATTTTAACCTAGGTTAGTGAACTAGTTAACCCAGAGGAAGTAGGCTAGGGTTTAACCCAAAACTCAAGTAAAAATATGTTCAAATGTGTTAAATGGAATGCA
>JAULKM010054630.1:0-28640 GCA_032355605.1 Rubia tinctorum
TTCTCCGTCTCCTATGACCTAACACGATGCATTTCTTTTGTGTTTCCCAACCGTTGAAGACTATCTGTTGTGTCCAGATGCAACTACGACAATCACGTAGCGATCGCTGGTGGAGACACAACAACATTGGATTGCTTTAAACTTTCGATCAGTGGACTCATGAAGGCAACAGAGATCCCGACACAGTTTTATTCAGAGATTTCAGGGGTTTATATTCGCAATCAATGTTGAAAGATATACCCCACATCGATTTCTTATAAGAATAATAACTAATATATAACATCTAGGGTCACCTTCACTTAGTGCCAATTAGTTTTAAGATGGAAGTACAAAATATCTTAAAATTTAACAATTCTTTAAATACCAACTTACTTTTTTATAGTTATTTTTATAATTATTTTTATAATTATTAATTATTTATAGTAAAATTTAAATTATTTAAATTTGCTGATCAATATCTTCGCCCTTAACTTACTTTTATTCATAAAATTTATTTAATATTTTAAAAAATAGTTAGATAGCACTATTAAAAGATTGGGAGGAATATTTAAACTTTTAGATACCCAGGTGGCAGTGGTTAGAGTCCAATGATATGATGTCCAATGATATGATGGATCTGAAAGTTGATCCTAGAAATAATCTCTAGTGATGTTTCCAATTATTTGATGGTGCAGCATCAGTTTAGTACGCTAATTACTCACCAAACAAGCTTTAATACCTTTTGTCTTCCATTTCCAAATGGGCAAAAAAGTACCTTTACTAACAAGCTCACCAATCAGAATTATAACTTTTCACAAAGCCTTAAAAATACAAAATTATGCCGTAATTGTTTAAAATTAATACTCCATAGGAAAGTTATGAGTCACAC
Organism: Rubia tinctorum; assembly: GCA_032355605.1. Taxonomy (NCBI): domain Eukaryota; kingdom Viridiplantae; phylum Streptophyta; class Magnoliopsida; order Gentianales; family Rubiaceae; genus Rubia; species Rubia tinctorum. Next base: position 869 of record JAULKM010054630.1, read on the forward strand.
AAGGGGTAGAGTCAGGAAATATATACGGTGGGATTGGTAAAAAAAATAAAAATTTCCCAATTTTTTAACCTATTAGAGGAGTTGGTAGGAAAAAATTCAAAATTACTCAAATAATTTTCTTTTTGGGGATTGAAGATTTTTTTTAAAAAAATGACTCCCACTATTTTTCTTCCTAGCGGAGACTAGAACCCCCTCTAGCTCATCTGCACCTGAGTTAGAGTGGAAAGAATGCCAACTAACTAGGAAAAATATGAAATTGTTGTCTACTATACCCCCACTTCCCACAATTATTGGCCCCTTAACTTTTTCAAAGTCAAATTTAGTAGAATTTGACCACTAATATAAGTTTATATATATATATATGATAGAAATATCATATGAGATATTGTTAGATTCATTTTAACATATATTTTTAAATATTATTTTTTATGCTGAATTGGTATATGTAGCTAGATATATTGACGGTCAAAGATGATCATTGGAGACCGTGAAAAAGTAAATGAGCCAAAAGTAATGGGACGGAGGGAGTAAGAGATTTGATTAAAAAAAAGTTGGTTCTCTCTCTCTCTCTAACTTATCCTCCCCTTTCTCCCCTGTAGCCCAAACCCTAATTTCAACCCAAGGAGGGGAGGCGCCGCTGGAAACGACCAAATCTTGGCGGTTCTCCCACTCTCTCTACACCCTTACCCCAGTACCAAGCTTTTCTCCGGAGATCAACGAAGAAGAAAAACCTCTTTTTACACCACCCTTAACCCAAAGTTTTCCACCGGTGTTAACCCAGAGGGCTGAACTTCGTCGAAGCCAACCCGAAGTATTCATCGACGCCTGAAGAGTCACGCTGCAACGATGACGACGATGAAAACCCCAGGCACAACGACCAGAAGAAGACAGGTTCACATCGATGGTGACGGTTTGGAGACGAAGACAGCATTCTTCGACCAAGGCAAGACATTCTTTCTCCAAATTTGGTGTTTCCACGATCGAAAATGGCAATTTTCGGCGACAGGGTTCTCCAACGATGGTCAAGGCATGGCGATGGAGACCAGCGCTCTCCGAAGGCGACATAGACGCTTCTGGTCGTTCTCTCTACATCACTGCGGTAAAGGAACAAGCTCGGAGGGTTTCCGAGTCTACTTGGATATGAGTCAGTCAACTCGAATCCAGTAGTGGCCAACTTGATTTCAACTCAGGCAAAGGTCAACTCAACTCAATGTTGAGTCAGTAGGGGGGGCGCTGGAAACAACCAAATCTCGGCGGTCCTCCCACTCTCTCAACACCCTTACCCCAGTACCAAGCTTTCCTCCGGAGACCAACGAAGAAGAAAACCCGCTTTTTACACCACCCTTAACCTAATTTTTTCCACCGGCGTTAACCCGGAGGGCTGAACTTTATCGAAGCCAACCCAAAGTATTCATCGGCGCCTTAAGAGTCACGATGCAACGATGACGGCGATGCAAACCCCAGGACAACGACCAGCAGGAGACAGGTTCACATAGATGGTGACGGTTCAGAGACGGAGAAAGCGTTCTTCGACCAAGGCAAGACATTCTTTCTTCAAATCTGGCATTTTCACGACCAAAAATGGCATTTTCCAGCGACAGGGTTCTCAAACGACGGCCGAGGCAAGGCGATGGAGACCAGCGCTCTTCGAAGGCGACGTGGACGCTTCCAGTTTTTCTCTCCACATCACTACAGTAAAGTGACAAGCCCAGAGGGTTTCCGAGTCTACTTGAATATGAGTCAGTCAACTCAGATTCAGTAGTAGCCAACTCGATTTCGACTCAGGCAAAGGTCAACTCAACTCAATGTTGATTCAGCAGCGGGTCGACTTAGCCAGAAAGAGTCAACTCGGGTTAATTAGTGTTAAGTATATCTCTGGCGAAATCAAGGCTATGAGGGGGTAATTCTCCATTTTTTTTTATAATTTCGATTGTTTCTACTTTTATTTTTTCTTTTCAGGTGGGAGGCTGTTTTTATTTTTTATTTTTACTTTCTTTCAGATTTTAATTTTTTTCATGAGTAATGTTTAAAATTAGGTCTTTTGCTGGAATATTTTGTCGCATATGTCTCTGCCAATTCAAAAAAATTCCGACGCCTCCTTTTGCTTGGTTAAAATCAGTTGGCTTCTTATCTGGTCTATATGTTGGCGTAGGAGAAATCCGAGTCAGGGTATTTACATCAACTTACCTTTGGCGATTCCGTTCATAATTTACAGTCTAGATTTGTAGACAGAGCAAGTTGAAAATTTTCCATTAATCATCTTGTGTCGTGTTAGAGACTTTCGTACCTTCACTTTAGTTTACTTACATTTACAAAAGACTTTTATGGTGACCAAAGTAATTGGGTCATCTCGTACTTTCTTTAAAGGACATAATTTAATGGAAATGAGCCGGATCTTTCACTTTCGAAGCTGTTTCTTTTTTGTTTTGGTTGTTGTGGAGGTTGATTATGATTGTGTATTGGAAGCTTTGTGAGTTGGAGGCTGATATTTGATTACTGTGATCGGCTTCTAGTGGTTCAAGCCGAACTAGTCGAAAGTCTACACATTATTTGACCATTTATCCTATGGTGTACCTCTTTATATATGTTTATACGTAAAGGCTACAAATTTGTAATTTGATTTCTGGTGCCTTTATGATACTTGAGTCCCTTTCGAGCAACTGATGTAGGCCTTCGGGAAACTTGATGTAAGTCTTTGGGCAACTTGATGTAAGCCTTCGGGCAATTCAGCCAACTTTTGGCAAAATGTGAGTTTAATGAAAAGGGAAAGACACCCTTCAAACCCCATCTATGACGATTTTTTTTTAAAGATAAACAAGTCGGCCGAGTAATTAGAAGTATGAATATGATAAGTGATATTAAAACCAATTTATATTAAATCGCACACGGAATGACAATCAATCTCAACTTTTTTTGTACGCTCTTGAAACACATGATTAGCCCCAATGTGAAGAGCCATCTCACTATCACAGAAGAGACACGTGAGATTAAATGTCCAGTCCAAGGAATGAAGAAGGGATTTGACCCAAAGAAGCTCGCAACAAACTACATTCATTGAAGAGTATTAGTTTCAGTTAGGAAAAGAGGAACATTAGGTTTTTCACGAAACGGGAGACTCGCAAAACATTAAAAAATATCCAGAGAAAGGGTGGCGTGTAAGAGGACATGCGGCCCAATTAGAATCACACTAGGCTGTCAACTACATCGAACTCTGAGCAAACAAGAAGTGACCCTGACCAATTGACCATGATGACCCTTAAAGTAGTGCAAAATGCTGAGAGCAGCTTGCCAATCTTCTATCTTTGATGCTTGCATAAACAAAGCAAGTGTGAGCATAAAGTAAACAAATTTCAAGGTCGGTGATAGTAAGATAGATAAGAGGAATCTCAAGGTAACAATACTACTTAGGAAAATCATACAATTAACTTTCCATAATGACAAATGTTGATGCTGCAGGTTGTCAACAACCCAACCTCTAAAACAACGTTAATAGATACTATCTTAGACAAGAACAAATCACCAGGAGTACGAGCGATCTTAATCCCCAAAGAGTATTTAAGTGGACCAGGTACCGTCATGTTAAAATATGAGATCAAATAAGACTTATACTCGATCATTAGTACCATTAATAATCAAGTCATCAACGTAGATCATAACATATAAATGCAAAGAGACAAGCTCAGGAGTAAAGGAAAACAAAGCGTAGTCAGTAGAACAAAGATGAAAATACGAAAATCTAAGCTAAGATTGAAACATCAATTTCAAGCAGTCAGTCGAAAACCGCACAAAGATTTTTACAACTTGCAGAAAACATCCAAAGAATTCGTCGGATAGCCTGCAGGAGGGCGTATATACACCTTCTCCTTGAGATCACCATTTAAAAAGGCATTATGAACATCCAACTGATGGAGTTCACAATATATCTTTGATAGCAACAAAGGGAGAGAAAAACTCAAGCATAACTCATTTTGGCAACAAACAAAAGTATCAAAAAAATTAGTATCCTCAATCTGACGTTCCGAAAAGAACGAGCCCAAAACAATAAAATCCTAAATCACAGCTTTTGCCATTTTACTTCTATCTTACCTACAATTTTCTCCAGTCGCCTTCTTAAGTGTCATCACACACTAGCCATATTATCTAAGAATACCACTCTGGATGTAACTTGTTTGAATTATTTTCATCATTCTGATCACCTTGGCATTACCACCTGCCCAATGATCTTGAATGTTGACAACTATATACAGGGGGGCGAAGCAGGATAAATATGTGGCGGGGTCTGGAAAAAAATTTCCTAATATTTTTCTATATTAGAGGGGGCTGATAATTTTTTTCTTCAAATTTATACCTTGTAAGTTCCCCGTAATTTCCGACTCGGCTCCAGCCCCCATGTGGCTCCACCACTGACTATATATTGGTTGGAACCTTCTGTTAGAATAAGTCAGATTCCTGATTAAATCAGGATAAGTATATTACCATGGTATCAGAGGCTCATCTGATCCAAACACTTAAACCCTCGCCTCTCTCTTCTTTCGGGCCGCCTCTCTCCCTGTTTAATTTTTTCAGCGACTGCACGACCCCCCGCCCCCTATTTTTCGATCAAATCTGACGTAAACCCGGCGTCTCTCTCACTCAACATGGCTGATGAAAAACTCTCCTACAAAATATTGCTTCATATGATGCAGATCAAACTCACTTCATCAAATTATCTTCTCTGGAAACGTCAAGTTGGTTATGCTCTTCGCCCTCAAGGTTTATATGGTTTTATCGATGGAACCAATCCATGTCCGGCTCTTCCTTCTCTGCCGTCGGTTGGCTCGTCCCTGTCCTTTGCCGCCACCGTCTCAACTCCTCCTGGTGGCAGCAGAGTTGATCCTAAGATTGCTTATCAGAAAGCAAAACTTGAGTATGATCAATGAGTTGCAGAAGATCAACGTGTCTGATGTCTGCTGTTTTCTTCTCTCACCAAAACTCATAGATTGTGGTTCACTTTCAAAGAAATATCGGATAATTTGGCCCTCATTTATCATAACAACAGTGCCTCCACCATTCTTACTCTTCGTGCAGATGCGCATGGTATTCATAAAACGGGTACAATTCATGAACTTCATCTCAAGTTTAAAGATATTTTTGATCAATTATCTGTTATGGGAAATCCTATTTTGAATGTTGATCAGATTGTATGGTTCTTAACTTCTCTTGGCCCTGAATATAAAGATTCTTCTGCCCCTTTGATTAATGCAGTCCCGACTCCGTTGTATACGAATGTTCTTGCCCGTGCCAAAAACCACGATACATTTTTGTAAAATTTACAGGGACATTTAGAACCAGTCGTCAGACCAGTTGCATTCCAGCCCAGCGACCAGCCCTCAACCGACCGCGTGTGGGATCACGCTCCGATTAGAGGCGGCCACGCGTGACCTTTACACATTGGCTGAGATGATTGTTTTAGTAGTCGGCGCGGCGGCTGGCACCCCTGGTCAGGTTCTCAGACGACTGTTCCATCTCCTGGCCATGGTCGTCCGCACTGCAGCTGGTGTGGGAGGCTTGGTCATTATGCTACAACGTGTTATTAGATGCAGGCCCAGGCGTGTCGTTGCGACACTACACATATGGAAGAAAATTATTCTATTTCTCAGCAGTCAAAGCCATTCCCCAGGGTGTTAGATTGGTATATTGATTCGGGAGAAAATAGTCACATGGTGTCTTTTGTTTCAGGTCTAGACAACGTCACTCCTTATAATGGTAAATCTCAAGTTTATGTTGGTAATGGTGCTCCTATTATAATCTCTTATACTGGTGATTCTAAAGTTTATGAGAATTTACGATTATCTGATGTATAAGTTGTTCCTAAAATTACTAAGAATTTATCTTCCATTAGTAAGTTAACCAGAGATGTTGATGTACTAATTAGATTTGATGATAGGAACTTTGTAATTCAGAACAAAGTAACCAGGGCCATCGTGGGCCGGGGGCACGGTGAGGATGAACTTTAGTTTTGGACCGGGGAGAGGCAGCATTTTTTTCCAGTTTTACAGCAGAATAAGAGTCGAGCTTCGTATGAGCTATGGCATGCACACCTAGGTCATGTGCCTAGTGCATTTATTTCTAGTTTGAATAAGTCTGGATTGCTTTCAGTTTCCTCTTTTTTTCCCAAACTGTACACCTGCGACCTTTGTGTTATGGCAGGAGGTCAACAGTTGGCTTTTGTTGAGAAACCTAAACGTGTTGAGCATGTTCTTGATTTAGTACATTGTGATTTGTGGGGGCCTTCCCCGGTTTTATTTGGAAATGATTTTTGCATATTATGCTTTATTTGTGGACGATTTTTCTAGATTTACTTGGTTATATCCACTTCATCGCAAGTCAGATTTTGTTGACACTTATAAGCAGTTTGAGGTGTTTGTCGAAAACCAGTTTTCTTACAAAATTAAGGTTTTTCAGAGTGATGGTGGCACTTCTCTAAACACTCGCCTCCGTTCCCATTTTGCAACTAAAGGTATACATCTTCAGCTTTCTTATCTGTCTACTCTGGAGCAAAATGGGCGCGCAAAAGGCAAAAATTTCCATGTTGCGGAAATGGGCGTTACGATGTTGTTTCATTCACATATACCAATATCACGTTGGGATTATGCGTTCACGACGGCTGTCTACATTATCAACCCTCTACTTACTCCGGTCTTGCAGGGTTTTTCACCTTATGGTTTTCTTTATCATCGGGATCCCGTCTATGCCAACTTTCATCCATTTGGCTATCGGGTGTTTCCGTTTGTTCATCCATTTGCTAATCATAAGCTGTCTCCTCGTAGTATTCCTTGTATTTTCATTGGGTATAGTTCTTAATACAAGGGTTTCAAGTTCCTCGATCCATATAATGGCAAGGTTCACGTCACCTGGCATGCTCGCTTTGATGAGACTTATTTTTGTTCGCTCTGTCTGCGGATTCAGAGACTGGTTCTCCTTACTCAATTTTGGATGTTTAGGCATTTAGTGACCCTGAGTTTGAGTCGGCAACACCAGCATCTCCGACTGTGCCACCGTTTTCATCGCCATGCACCATTTTTTCTGCCGATCCAGAGCCAACCCCAGCCTCTCCAATGGACGGATCTTACCATCAGCCAACCCTACAACGTTACCCCGATTGTCCATTTTGGTTCCTTCTCCGGTAGCTTCTCCGATGTCCGCATTTGCACCACCTCAGGCATGACCCTTCATAATGGTCACTCACTCTTTAACTAGTGCTATTTGGTGTCATGATTATTCAGATATTCATTCTCATGGTCTTCTAGTATCTCTTTTGACTCAGAGGGAGCCAACTGATTATAGTTCTGCCCTTCAGGATCCTTCTTGGGTTTCTTCCATGGACGAGATGATTACAGCCCTTCATAGTCAGTATACATGGGATCTTGTTCCACCCTCTTTGGATGTCAACATTGTTGGCTCCAAATGGGTTTATTGGCTGAAGTTAAAACTAGATGGTGTAGTGGATCACAATAAGGCACACTTAGTGGTACAGGGTTTCTCTCAGATTCTTGGTTTTAACTTTGACCACACCTTCAGTCTCATATTCAAAGCCTCCACAGTTCGGATAGTTCTTGCCATTTCCACCATGAGAGTCTGGCCTCTTCATCAGTTGGACGTCAAGAACGCTTTTCTCAATGGCGTGCTAAATTCTCTAATTTATATGGCGCAACCGTTTGACTACAAGGATCCTATTTATCCAGACTATGGTTTCAGCGATTTATCACATATCAATCTCAGCTTGGTTTTTGCTGCAGTTCTGCTGATACATCATTATTTGTGCCATCCAGAGGTTCTTCGCTAATCTATCGCTTGTCTAAGTCGACGATGTCATTTTGACTGGGAATGATTCTACTCTTTTTCGGCATTTCATTTATCACACCCATCAGGAGTTCTCTATTAAGGTCTTGGTGAGTTACATTACTTTCTTGTCCTGGAAGTTATGCCCACTACCTCGGGACTTCTTCTAGGCCAAGCGAAGTATGCTCATGATATTCTCTATTGGGCTAGTATATAAGATGCAGTGCATGTCTCTACTCAATTTCTTCCTAATTCCCAGCTTCACGGTAGTGCGAGTCCTTAGTTCAAGAATCTGATGCTCTATCGGTCTTTGGTTGGAGCTCTCTAGTATCTGACCATTACCCATCCATACTTAGCCTTTGCGGTTAATTCTGTCATCCAGTATCTTCAGGACCCTCAAGATGATCATTTTGCGGCTGTCACCAAGATTTTACACTATGTTCGAGGGACTTTACATTTTGGGATCAGCTTTCGAGCGGCTTCTTCCCTTAGGTACTAGGTTATTCATATGCTGATTGGGCCAGATGTCTGGAGATTCGGATTTCTACTTATATATGTGCTATCTTTTTAGGTGGTAATCTAGTTTATTGGAGGGGGAAGAAGCAACCCACAGTTTCTCGCTCTAGCACTGAGTCTGAGTATCAGGTTCTAGCCAATTATGCTTTCGAGATTATTTGAATAACTCATCTGCTACGTTATCTTCATATTCCTTTGTCTAGTGCGCCTCTTCTGCTTTGTGAAATCAACAGTGCGATCTTTTTGGCTCAGAATCCAGTGGCTCACAAGCGGGCGAAACACATCGACATTGATTATAATTTTGTTTAGGAGATAGTTCTGAGAATCTAACGTTTCGCATGAGGGGGTTTGTTAGGATAAGTTAGATTCCTGATTAGATCAAGATAAGCATGAAGACTAGATTAGAGTCCTTTTCTTATTTTACCTCTATTGTAATATCTCTATCTATTCAGTTTATCAATACAGAATCATTTACAAGATTTTACTTTATCACCTTCAAGCAGCCATCTGTTGATTTAATCTGCTTGAAGATTGGATTGGTGTTAAGTGTTAACTCTATAGTTGTTGTCTGGATTGTTAAAACTATTAATCCCTCAATTAATTAATGGGCTCGCGTCTAATTTATCAAGTATTATCTTGTTACCATGAAACTATATATGTTTGAATGATTCTATACATGTTTGAGATTTGAAGAAAAAAATTGAATAAATTTTGCCATAGGCGAGGTGAAAATAGCATATCAATGGTATATTGGCGTCTCATACTTGTTTCAAAATCATTTTCATGGAAATGTTGGGAAAAAGAAGAATAAATGAAGTAACAAAGGCGAAGAGGAGAGCGGAAAAATAAAACTCTGCTTCCTCATTATTATAAAGTACGAAGATCTGGATGAGACTATTTCATCATAACATATGTTGAGACGGGTGAATAAGTTTCAGTTACTAAGAGAGAAAATGCATAGATTATATTTGATAATTTCTTAAAATTGATTAAATATATTTAAATTGCCTTTCAGCCTTTCATCTCATCAAAATTTATGGACCGTCTCACAAAAATCTTCCTCTTGTTCACTGGTATAGGATCAATCGATTAAGGTGGTCCAGAGAAGTCACTTTGCAAGTAACTTCTCTGGTAGTGACTTTGATCCTCCACGATCAAAGACGGTTCTAAGAACCACCTTCAAAATGCATGGTTGAAGGTGGTTATATGTCGTATTTGTCCGCCCAGAGGAACTGACTTTAAATGAGTTCCGGACTCAGAACTCTGGTGTACCAAATGGACGCAGTCGCCAGTTCTGGCCTCGGAACGGAATAACAATTCATGTACCTGAAATGGATTCTGACCTATGGAAAATGTTCTTGAATCGGATGTTGAATCCGGAGAGAAATTCCATTTTGGACGGGTTGGAGGATTTTTATGGAAACCCGGTTTTGATATTGAAACTACATGTTTCTCAATTGGAACATCACCTTCCTGTCTATGATAATTTGTTACTGTGCGAATCAACTGCTTCCAAATTCGGAAGTGCTATCGGAAGGAATGGTAAATTTTGTATTTTTTGTAGTAGCCAGCATAAAACAGCCACAAATCACACCCTTCCAATTCTATAAAATAGCCACAAATAAAAACCTCCATGATCTATAAATATAAACACGATCGGGAAATGTTTAAAAAATGTATAGATATCGTTAACCTAACACTTATCTATATGTAGGAATAGATATCGCATAGAATCCATTCCGCTTAAAATGCCTTACCACATTAGCCTATGTAACCACAAAAATCCATAGACAACGCTAATCAAGCAACTATCTATAGATTGGAATAGAAACATACATTTTCTATTCTGCACAATGTATGTCACGATGTTAAGATTTAAATTATGCTACCACATTTGGTCTTCCAAGAGTTGCGGATCATACGTTTTTTAGATGTCTTGCCAAACAATTTCTTGCTTTGTTGATGTTTTCCTGTGAGTAAGGCTTGAATTCGTTGCAAATGTCTGCGGACATTACATTATAGGAATTGATTAGTAGGATTGTAGTAGTTTATATTTCAAATATAAATAATTGTAATGTTAATGAAATAAATGAATACATTCTCCACTTCTAGGTAATCTAACCGAACATCTATAACGCACTCGGCGGCATATAACATTACGTAGTACCCACACTCCCATGTTGTTGCTTGTTTCTTGTACTAATTCATTTGAAAGTAAATTAGTGAATAACTATTAGTGTTAGAAAAATATGTGAATTTCATAATTAGTATATTCAAACCTTGATTTGGAGTACACGTAAGTTGTTTTGAACATTAGGCTCCGCGAATGCACTCTCCAAAAAATCTAAAAATGCTTGCGAAGGTTGATAGTGTGAAGGATCCATCCAATACACACATTTCTTGTCTGGAACAATGAATATCAAAAACCAAGGATCCCTACATAGATATGACATTAGTGATGAAAAATTTTGGGAGGAAACAAAAAATGCAATTTTATCGATATTTTTCAAATGGAAAAACATCACCTCTCAATGTAAGGTGCGATGAAGAATTTTATATTCTTTTGGCCAATGCTTTTGCGCACGTATAAGATCCACTTTTGGTCCGAACACCCAATTACTTGAGTCATCAACATGCACAAATAGCCTACCCATTTCTTGTCCCTTTGAATGGAAAAGTAATACATGTACCGTTTACAGTAGAATATGATGATTAGGATATCGATGAGTATAATGTTGGACGTAGAATGAAATTTAATATGGAAACCATAGTCGCACTTACATTAGAAATAGGGACATGATTGTTTGGTTGACTTGGTCACACCAACAAAATTCTTTGAAATCACTCCACAACGCTTCGATGCTTCGATGCCTAACAAAATGCATTCATTCCTAGAAAAAATGTATGTTGAGTTATGCTCGTGTCACGAGATCCAATTGGAAAGTACGCAAACAAAAGGTGGTGCCCTCTTATCCACCGGTGCTCTTTTGTTTGTCATTTTGGCTATTTTGCGCTTGCGCGATTGGTTTTGTGGGTGTCCGCCGTATTTCTTTCAAATGAGAGTCCCTCTCAGGATCAACGTAAACAAGACGACGGGGCCAGAGAAGGAACATTCCTTGCGCGGGCCCTACATTCTTGTACTCCCCATTGGGAACTGGCAATGCCACATTGTGCATGAAGGGTTTCTATGGAAATTCCATCTCTGGTCTTTTTTTGAGTGATGGTGTCTCATTGATTCGTAAAAAAAACTATCGGCCACATAGAGACTTAAAGCCTTTTCACCCACGTCTATGTAAAGCTCGCACAATTTATTCCCCTACATAGTGAATATAGTTCCTACTTAGTAATGTGATGAAGATGAAATCTATTTGACGTACGATGGTCTAACCTTTTTGTTGGTGGATAAGATGGCCTTGTCTAGGGTTTCTTCAAAAATCGTTTGATTTGGTACTCCATTCTTGTTAACTTCAGTGTCTCTTAGAGAGTGGTGGGACCCTCTCAAAGTTGGCTCCCAATCGCTAGTTAGATTCTTTAGATTGTCGGGTATAGGAAGGCCAGTGTGCTTGATTAACTTCCTAATCAAAATTTCTTGTTGCTATAATCGCTTTTCACGAACAAGGGTCTCCTTCTTCAAGACGTTGATTCTTAATGGATTTACTTCGATGTAAGAATGCACAATCCTAAAAGCCTCTCTTTGTTTCCAGAATGAACCCACCCCTCTCGCCCATCCAGGGTGGTCGACTTTACCCGTTGCCTCGCACAATATGTCGTGTGTACCCGATGGTATGAAGTGACCTTCAACTTGATCCTTTTTTAATTGCACCTATGTATTTGAGATGGATAATCAAAATCAACAACAAAACATATAATCTCTCATAACTCTAATCTAGGTTTTCACAAAATTCTTGTCACTTTCTCTGCGAGTTGTACTGTGGTATCTTTCTCATACTGACTTTGTTTGTTTTGTTGAGCCTTGGGGAATAGATCACACTACTTAATGCTTTCCACATCGATGTGCATAACTAATGCACGTGCCTCCTATTCTGACATTCTCTTCTCGGTGGCTGTAAGTGTGTCTCTTTCAAATTGTTCCTTGACAAACTCTAGTGCAACCAATGCATACCCCCCACGGCTCTTCCTATGATGAGTTATGTTCAAAGACGAAAGCTTCTTTTGTTTTCATCCCTAGTCCCCTAAGGAATAATATTGTAGTAATGTCAAATACTACATTTTCACATGAAACAACATCAAATACCATATTGTGTAATACCCACATTTTTTAATTTTCTAACGCTTTTGCCTTGTAAATCTCCCAACTCTCCAGTTGAATGTGTGTATAATTTAGGCAAGGTCGATCACCCTTTTTATCCGTGAATATGTAATCCCTTGATAGAGTGTACTTGTGTTCCCTCCAATTTTTGAATAACATATACATGGCCCTTTTTTCAAGTCATCCATGTCCGGGGCATCGATTTCAAAGGGTTTCTAATAAGACATAAATGAAATATAGAAAGAAATTATGATTGATTCATTAATGTCTAACATAAACATAGGCCAACATACATACTTGGAAAGATAGTGAAGAATACCATTCTCGAACGAATATTTTTTTGGTTTTTACCTTGTACTCCAACCATAACATCTCCTTGTATTGTGTAGACACGTCATGCCAATTATCATAGCATATGTATACCCTTGTCCTAGCGATCATCCTAACCCAACTAGACCACTTGGCACGTTTTTCCAACAAGCAATGACCCATTTTATTGAAAACCAACGTCGTGAATTCTTTCCTAGCCATTCTCCTATCTAGTGTTCTACAATGTACCTTGGAAATTGTAACCATATCCGAACCCTCCCCATCCTCATCTTCATCAATTGTTGTCTCAGTATTCCCACCTTACGACGACAAATGTTCATCACTAGATTTTTTTTGGATATTCCTTAACCTAGTAGCAACATTACATCATTTTTCCTCACAAGGTTACAATAAAACAAATAAAATAATCATTTGTTAAATTGAAAAACATAATTTCAAGAATGAAAACATGAAACCAAATTAAAAAATGTTGTCTACTACATTCATTAATGATCAGAGATGGAAAAAATACCCACCAATATCTTATGGATGTATGAATTTAGTGCCAAACTAGAAAACTCCAGGGTTTGGTTGGAGGTTTGGAAGTGAAAAATGGGGGGAACTCGTGCCCTAAATTTTCATTTAATGGGTGCTCTTTTTTGGCATTTAATGCCCAATAGGGTTGAACCCATTTGACTACAGTTCCAAACTCGGAACCATGTCTGGCAGTAATTACAGAACACATGAACAAGTTCTTCAATCAAAATTGTAAATCGTCATAAATTTAAAAGAGCTAAGATAGTTCCGAACTCGGAACTGTCCTAAGTATATAAAAGAATATGGAAGCGGGATAGATAATCCCCAATTCAAACACGACACAAAAACCCTAGCCACGTCCAACACAAACCCAAAATTGGAAAGCAAGGCTAAAAACTTCCATCAACAATAATGACTCGTAGCAGTGGTGGTAAGAAAACGAGCAATGTGGGGAATGCTTCTTCGAGGAGCCACAACCCTGTCACTGAGATTGGGGAAACTTTGAAGTATTTCAGTTTAACCGAAGCTAGGTATGATTAATTTATTAAAATACAAAAATTTACAAATCCTATGATCGTACCTAGTGAACGTTCTGAGGATTTATCGTTAGGCTATTTGCTTCAATATTTACGTAACCAACGTTTGGACAATTTATTAACCTTAGAGGATAGGGTGCATCACGATGAGGTGGTGCAATTTTATGCTAATCTAGGGAAGAATTTCAATAGCAAGGATGCAACCCGGGTTAATAGAGTCAATGTGACGGTCACGAAATACACCATAAACAGTGTTTTAGGTTACCCCTATGATAACCCCACTTCCCTATGCCCTGATGACCCTGAGGGTCCCTTGGGTCCCTTAGAGATCTTTCATCAGCAGAGTTGGCCTGTTGTTACCGAGGCAACCCCCCTTATGCCTTGTAGTCATGACTAAGAATTGCTTTAAGCGGGATCAGCCTGGGAGGGTTGGGCTGATAGTTATGATATGGGGAAGTTGAGTGTAGAACAACATATAGTTTATGAGTTGATTTGCATGAATGTCTTACCATCAGGGGGGAGGCATGCTTGTGAGCCAACTATATGAAACCTCATATTGTTTTACTACATCATAGATGGAATCCCTATAAACCCAGGATACACTATAGTTTGCTATATGCTAAAGGCGACGGCGGGGGAGGGGGAATATCTACCATACAGAGGGTTGATAACTACATTGATGAGGCATTTTAGTGTTATCCTCGTAGACCGTCCATTGTGTCTAGACTATTATGATGGGTCATAGTTCCAGCACAAACAGCTAGAGTTGGGTGATGACGAAAAATAGAGGTAGGTGGTCCTCGACACCAAGACCAAAGCTTTGAAGAGAGCTAGAGAAATTGCACTTGAGAGACCTGTCATTCACGTCACGTAAGTGATTTCTTCGAATCTTTTATTATTATTTTTAGGACAATTTAATCACTTCAATTTTGTATATCGTAGGTGTGGACCGTTGATGGAAGAGTATCGTGAGCCATTACCTAAATTGCATCCGTAAAGATGTAAGAAAAGAAAATTAGGAGATGGAGGCAGCTGAAGCCCGACATGCGAAATTCATAAAATCTACCGACCTACAATTAGAGCTCAGCGATGATGATAAGATGCCTAACTTTGAACCGGAGTTCACTGATACGGAGACTGAGGGTGAAGATGAAGAGCAGCCGACTAGATAAGAGAGTGATCTGGAGCTTGCATCTATGTTACCTGATCATAGCCAAAGCTAGGCTTAATGTTAGGAGTTGATTAAGTGATTGGAGAAGATAAAACTATAGATAATTGAGTATTTGTATGCTAGGGGTGATTTGGATTTGTGGTTTCATGACAATAGTATTATGATATGACTTGATTTCTTATTTTTTTATGACAATCGTATTTTGTGGTTTAATAGTAATTGTATGCAATGTTATTGTCCACTTCATTATATCTATATAAAATGAGGAGATTTTTTATATGTGTCGGAAGTAGGATGGAAACTACCAAAAACCTACCACTTGTATTGTTTACAATTGGTTCCAAATGACTTCCTCAACCGGAACTCATTCGGATTAGGTATTAAACACATTTAATGTCGTAATGCCCCCATTGAGTTACTCATTCGGAACTGTAATATGATTCATGTTACATATTTGTATACTTGGTTGTATATATTTGATAGAGTTCCTCAACCAGAACTCTATGTTCCAGATTCAGAGCCTCTATATGGACCAAAGCTAGAGAAAATGCCAACTCTCCTTTTTTTTGACACCCAAGTTCCTCATTTGGAAGGCTCATTTCGGGTCTTCATTAAAGACTCCCCCCAGTTCCGAAATCAAATCCTCATTCCGAACCAAAGCTGGAGAACTTAATCACATTAATGTTGAAGGAGATGAATGAGATGGCATCGCACGGGGAGGAGAAACCATGTAAATGGTTTGACAATGCTTATTTTTTTGAAGAAAGAGTGGGCATTAATTGAGCTCAAGTGGGTCGTGAAGCCTCTTGATACGGGTGAGGCAAACAAAAGGCCAAGAATTGAAGAAGAAGGTTAGTTGGTCACATTCTAATATTTTCTCAATTTGCATGTTTTAAAAGTGTGTTTAACATATTGTCTATTTGGGTAAATTAGAGGTTGATGAAGAGGAGTCCAACTCAAACTTTCTTAAGGGCTTCAAAGCTTGCTATTGTTGGGTCCGAGGTAAAATTTTTGGGCTTAGGAAGCGCATTTGGAGGCTCGAGCGAAGTCAAAGGGCCTATGAGCGACATTCATGACTTAAGAGATCCAACTCACTAGGAATGTAATATTGTATGACTTACTTCTTTCCATTTCAAGAGGTTGAACTTGTTTGCTGAATGTTTTGATTTTTTGTGTGTGTTGAACTTAGAATGTTTTAATTTTTGTGTGTGTTGAACTTAGACTGTTTTAATTTTTCAAGATGTTGAATATGTTAATTTTTGAAGATGTTGCCATTTCAAGATGGTGAACTTATTTCTTGCCATTTTTTTATGTGTTGAACTTATATGGTTTGGAATTTCTTTCCCATTTCTTGGTCAAATATTTAAGTACGACAACAAAATAAATAATGTCTTATAGTTTAGATTTCAAATAAAAATGGAAGTTAATTTAAAAAGATAGGAACTTGCCTTTGACCATTACAGCCGAAACAGTTCCTCAACCGGAAATAGCTCCCAGCTGAATGCACAAAACCAAAATCATCAACTAAATGTCGCATGCGCATCAAGCAATATCAAACTAGTTTATCCATTTTTAGCTATTTTTTACTCTTGCTTTTCCTCTTGGTCACCTTCCCCCCTACGTTAACCCAAATGCCTTCATCGTAATCGGTACAAGCAAGAAATCCACGCAAACTCAAATCTTCTTCTGCTAGCAACATATCTATGTTGTCCGATCCTGCCTCATTGTCTCGACCAAAACCAAACATATCTTACTCCTCAATAAAAGTTCTTTTACCTTCCACAACAACCTCTCATATAGAGTCGACTGGATCCTTGATGTAGAACACTTGATGTGCTTGTGATGCCAGTATAAATGGATCTTCCCTCCAAGCAACTCGGCTACGATCAACAAGTGTGAAACTTTATTCCTCATTTTTCTGCCCACTGTTCACATCAACCCATTGACATTTAAACACTGGGACACACATGAACACATAATCAAGTTCCCAAATCTCAAGAATGGTTCTGAAATATCAAGTTTAATGGTACATGGGATTGTCATCAGAAACGTTTGCAAGATGCAAAGCCTCAGACACAATAGTCACTCCAATTTTCCTTGATACACTCTTCTTATCCATTGATTTTGTCCCAAATCCATTGATGTCATAAGCACCGTAAGATTGAACTGTGTCTGACAGTCTACGTGGCAACCATTTCACCTTACTATGATGACTACCGTTCTCCACCTGCCTGCTAAGCCATGAAACAAACGTTGTTGTGTGTTGTTGTAGAACACATGTTTTGTTCAACTTCGGGATGCATAGTCCTAATTTCATCCATGTGGATCTCAATTTATGGCACCACTTCCTTGTGGTTGCGAAGGACATAGAGGTGAGTTGCACACAAATCTTCGGCACTATTGTTCAACAACATACCTTTTCTCACCCCATGCCCCTCTAACCGCCCTACATGCCTAGATCTTGGAACACCAACCGAATCTACTTCATTTATATATTCCGTACAAAATTCAATTTCCTCTTCTGCAACATAATGTTGTATGAAGCTGGCATCCAATCTGTAACGGTTCTTCACAAAATGTTTAAAAAATTTCATATACCCCTCGAAAGGGTACATCCGATGCAGGAATACAAGCCAGCAAAACTTGATATCTCGTACCAAATGAACAATCAAGTGGACCATAATGTCAAAGAATGAGAGAGGGAAATACATCTCCATTCGACACAACAGTTCAACTATCATAGTCTGAAGATGTTCAAGCTTCACGATGTGCATAACATCAAGACAATGTCGAACGTCCAAATGTTTCCAATAAGGGAGTCTAAAAAACACCGAACATTTTTTCCCACTTCCTTCACAAGCGGCCTTTCGCTTTGCCTTAACAAAATCATTTAGCAAGCCCATCACTTTTTTCAAAGACTTCAAAACCTGTAATTGATAATGGGGGCCCTCGATGCTCGACTTCACCATTGAACCACTTCTTCGCTGAGCGCCATGGATGCCCATCCGGAAGAAATTGCCTGTGGCCCAGATATACGGTCTTACACCCATGCTTTAATTGACAAAATGATGTTTCCCTCTCACACATTGGACATGCGTAATGACCTTTAATGGAGTAACCAGACAAGTTCCCATACGCAGGAAAATTATTTATTGTACAAAAAATAAAGCCTTCAACTGAAAAATTCTCCGACGCTTCCATCGTACATGTGCACACCGTCATTGAACAAGGTCACCAAGTCATCCACTAGAGGTGCCATGTATAAATCTATGTCGTAAGCGGGTTGCTTACGCCCTGAGATCATCATAGACAATAATACATACTTCCTTTTCATTGTCAACCAAGATGGAAGGTTATAGATCACCATTATTACAGGCCAAGAGCTATGACTGCTACTCATATTACCAAATGGATTCATTCCGTCGGTGGAAAGACCTAGTCTCAAGTGTGACGACTCAGCACCAAACTCGGGATACATACTATTTTTTCCACTGCTCACCATCCTACGTATGGCTGATCATCCCGCCCACCTGTCGATCTCTTTTTGCATGCCATCACAACAACTTAGCATCTTCTTTAGATGAAAACAACTTCTTCAAGCGAGGAATTATAGGGAGATACCATAACACTTCTGCATGTGTATTTTTTTCATTGTTAATTCCGCTTCAGCACCAACCTCAATTTCATCCCGCTTCAACTTGTACCGTGACTCACCACAAATCTGAAAGCACTCCAGGTCCTTGTCCTCTACACTCCTATACAACATACAATCGTTTGGACATACATAATTTTTTTCCAATTCCATACCCATTGGACAAAGAATTCTTTTAGCAGCATAGGATTGGTTAGAAAGAAGGTTACCTTCTGGAAGTAATTCATGAAACAATTCGAGGGTCATTGTCATCCCTTTCTCTGTCCAACCGTATTTCACTTTCAAATCCATGATTCGCAATGTCGCGCTCAAGACCGAATGCCTCGAATAAGTATACAATGTCGTCCTATTATCATTGTACAAAGCTTCTAATACATCAGGTTTACCGTAAAATTCTCTAGCAACATCCTCAACCATTTTCTCAAAAATGGCATTCATTCCTCAAAATTGGCATTCATACAAGAATCATATATTTCTTTACCAATTACGTCTTTTGGAAAATCAGGATCAAGCTCCCCATGCCACACCCAAGAGGTGTATCTAGTTTGAAACTTTTGCATGATGAGATGTTCATGTATCTTCTTCCTACCAAGGTATACATTGTTATTACAATCCTTATAGGGGCACCGTGCTCACACAAAGCAATTCTTCGAAGCGTGCTCAAAAGCAACCTCAAGAAATGATTCTGTAACGGGAAGTAATCAGGAGATTTTCTCAAGTCCTTACCAATCAATTTGATCCATAATCCATTATACCTAGAAAGTCACAACAACAAGCATTCATATTAACATTAATACTCGTCATCTAAACTCATTCATCATAATTAATCAATAGCAAGAAAAACAATTATAATCACATTAAACAAAATCACCCAAATTCTATATATATGTGTGTGTGTCCATACAATAACATTATTAATCATTATTACCCATTTCATTGACAACTTTTCAATAAGAAGACCCTTCCTTTCCACAACCCAATCAGATTTTATACCAAGAATGACAAAAGCCGGTCTTGATTTAAAGGCCTTTAAAAGGGTTCCAAATTCGGAACACACTTTGTCAACCCTAGGTCCACCGTAAAATGGTTCCGAGTCCGAAACATCAATCTGATCACCTACCGGATGAGGAACTCACATTGGACCCGGTTACCAATATTTCCTCAATCGTAACAAAAGTGGGGTCCTTGTTTGGAGTTCGGAACTTATAAGGATAGAAGGCGGTTCGGCAAAACCGCTTTCAATTGAACACCTTCAAAGGCGGTTCATCACAGAACCCGCCTTCCATAGATGTCGTTGGAAAGCTGTTCTTTAAAAACCGACTTCTATCTCGGTCCAACCGCCTTCCATCGGTTCGATCCGCCAAATGATAAGAGTTTCGAGTTCGGAACTACTCAAGAAAGGCGGTTCATGGAAACAAATTTAGAATCGACTTTGTGGAGTGCATTTAATCGAAAGCTCTCCACTAGTGTGTTATAGAAAATATATTATTCGTCCATCCTAATTTTTCAACTAATACATTTTGAAAGTAAAATTATACATGGTTCTCTTTTATTTTTTCTAATTATAATTCTCACCTAGAATTTATTTTTTCCATATGGTCTCTCCAATCCACTTGTATATGTTTTCTTATTTCCGTATGTTTTTTTACTCCAAATCTTATTCAATCTCCCATAATCCGCAATATTTGCTCGCCAAAAAGAAAATTTTAAAAAACAATTTTTGCGTTCCAGTAAAACGCTACTTTTACCGTTACTTTTAGAACGCTACGTCATATTTGGCGTAGTAACTTCAGTCACTATTTGATCATTTTTATTTATTGTTCGTTTTATTTCCTAGCATATTTTTTTTAAAAAAAATGCATTTTCTTCTTTTTCTTCCTACTTTCTTTTGCATAAGTCTCACTAAAGGTTACCTTTCATTGAATTTATGCACAGTCCACTGTAATTTTTAACTTAAATGTTATAATTTTTTATAAAATTTAAATGTTCTATTTTAAAAGTTAAAACAAATAATAATGTTTATTTGAACGTGAAAATATAAAAATATATAATTAAAATTTATTTTTATTTTTTTTAATTTTGTATGTAATTTAACAAATGCAGTGTATAAGGTAAAAAAATAAGTGGATGAACAGACAATCTGTCAAGAAATCCACTCCTTTCTTTTTTACTTTTGTTCTTTCTTATTTCCCGTAATTAATATTTCTTATAATTTGTTTTTTCTTTCATTTTAAATATCCATTTATGTATAAATAAATAGATATTATTATGTTTTAAAGATAATATTTAAAATGATAAATAAATAAATATATATATATATTAATTGAGTTTAAGTATTGTATTGTAACACTCAAACTCTATATATTAACTTAAATTATATTTTAAAATATATATTAATGTTTATGTAAATAGATTATAAAAAAATAAAATATTCTTATAGATGAAGTATATCAAAATTTAAAATGTCTCTATGATAATATAGTTTGATGAGAATAAACAAGCATATAAACTAAAATAAATTATTTTTATATAATGATATGGTTTGTATTTTTAAAATTATCATATTGTATTTTAATTATGTTATAATACAATGAAAGATAACTTAATTAATAGTATTAAATTTTATAAATACTTTTAAAAGAATATTCTTTTGGAAATATATGATAAATCATTGGAATAAATACGTCATGAAAAAACTATTCATAAAAATTGAAAAATAAATGAAACCATTGGAATTGCTCTTAAAGAAAAATTGTTTCTTTGAATAAATCAATTTGTTGTTCGGACAAGTTGACAAGGGCAAAAATCTAGGTTTAATTTACGTTTTTGTCCCATCCAAATCTCTTAATTTGATACTTGCATCCAGTACAAAATGGCGCATGAGTGGACCAAACCAAATGGTCGCAAAATGTTAGCCTCACAGGTAGACGCGTAATAGCGACTGATGGTGGCTAAATTTGTCAGTCTCCAACTTGTAGCTCTCCCCAATTTACATGGTTAGAAATAGAAACAAATCCATAGTACACCAATTTGATCAATAAACTGATAGGACCTGTCGGATATCTCTCCTTTATAACTCCATACAAGTGATATAAGATAATTTTAAATTATTTCCTTTCCTCTTTAATGTGTACATACTTTTTGATGATATCTAATAAATTTGTACTGACTCCATTTTTTTTAATTTATGGCATCGTAGGTTTAGGTGAAAAAAATGAATGGATGAAATTGAATGTAGAAAACAAAATCTAGAATGAGTGAATGAAATTGAACAAATTTTTCAAAAATGGAAAGAGTGCTAAATAAAATAAAACATTCATTATTTATAGTAAGTGGACAATAAATAACAAAACACAGGGAGTACATAATTTTTTTAACGATATCTAATAAACTTGTTTGACAGTTAGGTAATTATGAACCATAATTGTGCTTAAAATATTGATATTTAAAAACTACATGTTACGACTAATATAACACCATCTCATACGAAAATATCATTGCTCGTATATCTATTCAGACATATGGTTAAAATTTGAAAACTTTAATTGAAAAGAATTTTTTTTGCAAGTTAGGGGACATAGGGACTACTATTTCTATTATATTGACACTTCATTTTATAATATAAATATGGATAAATATTAATGAAGAACATTAAATTTTGAATTTAAAAAGTAATATAAATGGATAAAATATGTTTAAATTTTAAAATAGCTAAAGATTGTCGATGTTAGAAAATGAATAAATCTAATTTGATAGAATGTCAATATGCAATAAGAATCTCATGTATATTATATCTATTACTTTAGATTATATTCAAAACGTATTTTACCTATTCAATCAACCACAAAAACAAGAATCATCCCTCTATGTACATACACATAACACGATCAAATCGCTTATACTGCTCTTATCTTAGTTGATCGCCGTCATAGAATTCATCTGTCTTCTTCTCTTGAAGGTATGGATTATTTTGTGAAAATGGTAAGATTAATTTAGGTTGTTGAAAAATATATCTCAAATCGATTTCTTACAACAATTATAACTAATATATAAGATCTTTGGACACCTGTCTCATAATTATGATACCTTCCACTCCTATAAAAATATATATTTATAAATAATAGGCTAAACTCCTTGGAATCCTAATCCAAGTCATTCTAAGCTTGGTTGAAATAAATTTTATGACTTCTAAACTCAGTTATCATTTATTTACTAATGGACTCTCAGTCCAATTGTTATTCTTTTTATGCAATTTCATATTTTTTGTTATTCTTTTTTAGGGATGGTCTCCCGTGAGATAAGTTAAACTTTAAGCAGGGTCTTTATGCAAGTCTAACTATATTCTAGATCAAGGGACTTATCTCTAATAATTTTACAGGGACCTATCGTTAATATTTTTTAGGAGTTTTTTTGTCCAAGTTTTTCCCATCATTTTCCCGCGCATCTGCAATCTGCAAAAAAAATCAAAAAAATACAAAAAAATCAATATGATCAGCGAACTGAAAATTATAAACATTAGCAAAAAATAACAGAACATCAACGAAAAATCATAAAACATCAAGGAAAAAAATACAGCAAAAAATATTTTTAAAATTGAATAAAACAACAAAAAAAATATTTTAAAATAAAATAAAGAATCAACAAAAAAATTGGGGAAAACGTCGACTACAATTTAAAAAACAACTAAAAATCATTAAAACATCATCAAAGCTTAAATTATCAAAAAAATATTATAAAGAAAAATGTGTTTTTTTTAACCCTATGTTTTGGTCGAAAGTGTCAGAGTGACCTTGTAAAATCTAAAAGTGTAGAAATAACCCTGAATTTTGTTGACCAAAATGTCAATGGTCAAATTGGTCAGAAATAGTTGAAATGACCATTTTACTCTTCTAATGAAAAATTAAAAAATGGTAAAACACAGTTTTACCCCCTTCTTTATTCCTTTTACCATTTTCCCATTCTTTTTTTTCTCTTTCGAATCGAGAAACCCCATTATACCACCGCTTCTTCATCTCTTTCCATTACCAGTTCACCACCGTTAATCTACCACCACCGTCATCCTCATCGCTTTGCCTAACCCACCACCACCATTGCTCATCTCTTTCCCCGTCCCGACCTTATCACTTTCTGTTAATCAGCCACGCCAATTTTTGCTTCGAGTTCGATGGGTTCCTGGGTCAAATTCTGAGTCAGGTCGACGCTAATGAAGGAGGAATCGAACTGGAGGTCGGCGAGGCTTCGAAGCTCGGCGACATTGCCGACCACGTGCTTGTTCTGCGATACACCCAGCTTCTTGGCTATATCCGACAAATCCATGGCTTCCAAAAAAAGGGTTTCAGGTTTTAAGAGCGGGGGGGAAGGTTTGGTATGAGGAAGGGAAAGAAAAGAAGTGAGGGTCTCTCGATTGGCTAAACCCTAAACGGTTTCTCGATCGGAAAAGATTTAGGGCGGCAGAGGCTCGGCTGCGGAGGCTCGGCAGCAGAGCAAGTGGGGCGGTGGAAGAGCATATCCGGTGGAGGTGGATAGGCGGCGCTCGGTGGCGGCACCGCTCTCTCAGTTTTGCCTATTTCTGCTACCTTTTCTGAGCCTCTCGCTATATATTCAGAAACTGGGTTTTCAATTTGGGTTCATTTTCTTCTTGTAGAGATTTGTGGCCTTGGTTTTATGTCCATGAAATTTTGTTATCTCTAGTCAGTCCGATTTTGCAGATCGATGGCGGTGGGGGGAGGTTATAGGGTGTTTGAAGTTGGAGAAGCAGCTTAGGGTTTAGGGTTGAAGAAAAAGTTTAGGGTATAATGGTCATTCTATTTTTAATTTAGAGTTTTTATTAAGAGAGGGGTATTTCTATCTTTTCATTATTAGTCAATGCCGGATTTACATCGGTCAATGCCAGAAATAGGCCAAATGGGTAAAACTGCACATTTTGACTAAAAGATAGGGTTACTTCGACACTTTTAGACTTTACAAGGTTATTCCTGCACTCAATCTTATAGGGTCATTTTTGCACTTTTCCCAAATTTAAAACTACAAACATCAACATATATCACCCAAAAACTAAAAACATCAATTCTTACCATCTAAACTTCACCAAAATAAATAATAAAAAACGTCAATATAAGGAAAAAAACACTACAAAACATCAACCATATCACCAAAAAAAACTACAAAACATCGACTTTTATCAACTAAAACTCGCCCGAAAAATGAAAACAACAAAATGAGAGAAAAAACTAAAAAGATCAAAAAAAAAGCTAAGGTACCTCAGGAGTATAAATTCTTCACTCTGAAATCATAAAAAAACAACATTTTTTTAAAAAAAACCCCCTACAAATATCAACATATATCCATCCAAAAGCTACAAACATCAATCCCTAACACCTAAACCTCATCCGCAAAATGAAAAACATCAACATGAGAAAAAAAGACACTACAAACATCAACTTATATCACCAAAAAAGCTACAACCATCAATCCATTTCACCTAAACCTTAGCAAAAAAAACATCAACATCCGAATTTTTTTAAAAAAAATACAAATATTAATCCATATCACAAAAAAACTACAAAACACCGACTCATATCAACTAAAACTCAACCAAAATATGAAAAATATCAACATGAGAAAGAAAAAACTAAAAATATCAACCAAAAAGCTACAGTACCTCAATAGTCTAAATTCTTCGCTCTGAAAACCATAAAATATCTACTTCTATCACCTAAACCTCAACCGAAAAATGAAATACATCAACACAAGATTTTATTTAAAAAACTACAAATATCAATCCACGTCACCCAAAAAAAACTACAAAACATCAATTTATATCAATTAAACCTCACGCAAATAATGAAAAACAAAAAAAACTATAGTACCTCAAGAATAAAAATTCTTCAAAAAAAGGATCTAATGAGATTTGAACCTAAGTCGCAAGCCTCAATGTTTAAAGTAATAACCACTACACCAGAAACTCATTAGTGAACATATACTGAGTCAAATAATATTAAATCTCACCATGTATCTTTAGAACATAAATTCATCAAAATAAGGTCACAGTAAGACTTGAACCCAAGACCTCTAACCTCAACAACTAGAGTTTGAACCAGTTGACCAAACAATCATTATTGAATATTATCTCAGTCAAATATATATAAACCTTAGCATGTCTTTGAAAAAACATAACATCAACACATCATCATAAAATCAAACGGCTGATTAGCAAAGGTTTATATTTAACATCAACACATTCAATATGGAAACTCAGAGGAGCAGAGATTTATTGGCGGCGCAGAGATTTTTCGGCAGTGTAGAGAGCGGCATCCGCAGAGGCACGCACATGCATCTCAAGTTCAACCCCCATTCTCCGATATGGCACGTGAATCTCATTTATCGGTCACCACGCACAGAAGCACCGATGCGACTCGCCGTCGCCCTGAGCCGTTGTTGTGTAGCCGTCGCGGTGAATTGCAAAGGCGTTGAAGTGAAGGCAGCAACTCGTCGTCAAAGTGTCGAAGCGGAGACAGTCAAATCCCCGTTGCAGAGGTGAAGCTTAAGGCTTCCCGTGGTGTCAAAACGTCAAAGCGGTAATCGTCGGAGAATCACTATGTATCGGCTCGCCAATGAGCTAGGGCACAACACGGCGGAGCGTTTGACGAGCTCGCCGGAGAAGAAGAAACGCCGATGGAAACCAGCGGTCTTGCAATGGAAAACAGGGGCGGAAGCGGCGGAAATCTAGCGGAAACCGAGGGGAAACCGACGGACATAGCAGACCAGCGAAATCCGACGAAAATCGATGAGATTCCGGGGTCCAATGGTGGTTGCCGACGTCAGGTGGCGGTTTCCGATCGGTTGCAAAAAGAAAAAGAAAATGAAAATTCTGAATATTTTGTAATATATATAATATTTCATAAATGTACAATAAGTCCCTAAATTTATTGGCATATTTTTAAAAATCCTATCTCAAATGAAACTTCTTATTAATTGCACAATAAATCATGATTTAAGGTTTACCCTCTCTAAAATAAACTTTGTGTTCTTTTTATGCAATTTCATATTTTGTGTATGACTCTACGATTTCAATCATAATAAAATGCAAGTCCATAACAGTTAATGGTAGCAAATTTGAAAGTGGTTTTCAACCAAATATTTTGATAGCTCGAAATAACTGAATAATTATCTTACACTCCCTCTGTTTAATTGGAAGTAGCACATTTTTTTAGTTATTTTTGTAAATTTAACACACTCTATTAAGGAATGATTACTTCAATTTCATCTCTTCTACTATAAAATAATAATATTTTAATTCAATTTGATCCACTCATTTCATTCATATGAATCCAAACAACTAAATTTATGGTGGCACATCCAATCAAACGGAGGTAGTAACTACATTATGAAAATGATTTCATTAGTCAATAAACACAAATAAACTAAGGTCCTGTCCAGTTGGGTTTAATTTCATAACATTTCAGCACCAATAAACTAAACTCATCACTAATAAACTAATTTCAACATCAATAAACTAAATTCAATACAAATAAACTAAATTCAGTACCAATAAACTCGGCATTGAAAGAAAAAATTAATAAATTAATAAATAAATATTAAATATTTATTTAGCTTCTCGACAGTTATTGATTGAGCAGCAAGGCTAAAAATAGAATATGTTAAGAGTACAAAATCATTTTGGGAGTCATTCTTTTCAGTTTTTGAAAAAATAAACCACCGAAAAATTCAATTCAACACCGATAAACTCAATTCAGTACAAATAAATTAAATTCAACACAAATAAACAAAATTCAATATCAATAAACTAAATTCAGCACTAATAAATTAAATTGAGCACCAAATAAGTTCAAATGGGCTTAAATTAACAAGTGTGTCCATATTAGTGGTGTCAGTTCGGGTGATCGTGTCGGGTTCGGGTCGGGTTGGAAACGGTTCGTGTTAAAACAGGTTGGGTTAAA
>JAULKM010054631.1:0-12579 GCA_032355605.1 Rubia tinctorum
TCATAACCCAAAACTCTCAATCAACAAAGCACTTTTAAACTCCGAACGTTAAATACAATTCGGGATGCACAAAACACTCCATCATCATGGTGCCAAGGTGAGGGTATTTCCCCTTTTTGTGCCCAGGAAATTCTACTCAAGCATAATATCAAACATCTAGCATGCAACCCAAAAAAAAAATCCACAAAGAAGAACATGAGGTGATGTTCGGGTTCAACATTGAAAGGTTTAAATTCATTAGGAGAAGGGAAAAAACAAATTCAACATCATTATGCTTGAGCAAAAAATAGTAAATTCGAAATCAACATTAGAAGGGATGAATTTTTTAAGATAGAAAAAAGAAATTACCTAGTGATGAGCTCATCTCTGTGGTCACCATCACCTTGGCGGATCTACGGCAGAAATGGTCGTACGGAGGCGGAGTAGGAATTGCGTATGGCGGATGGGAGAGGGAACGAGAAGGAGAAGAGAAGGGAACGATAAAGAGAAGAGAGTAAAAGAAAAAAAAAGTTGTTCATCATTTTTCATTTTATATGCCTGGTTAGGTTTTTCCTTATTGAGCCATTTTTTGGGCCAATAAGTTTACTAATAATAAACATATAAAAGTAAATTAAAAATTAATTAGATAGAGATGACTTAATTTGGGTATAGGTATAAATGTTAATAAAATAGGGTAAAATAGTTTGTCAGTAATATTTTTTTTAAAAAAAACTAAGTATTGTCAAAAATAAAAATTTAGAGGAGTAAAAAAAAGAAACAGTTAATTAGATAAGAACCATAAAAGTATAAAAATATTAATATAAACCTAAGTAAAAAAATTAAGAAAATAGATATATACATTGGATTAAGAAAAATGATATATATACATAGATAATTTAGAATAAGGTTTTACCATTGATTAGTTAAATCAACTTAGTTATTAGTCTTCATACATTAAAAGTCAAGTAACCGTTGACTGTTGATTAGCTAAAGTCAACTTACTTAGTAGTGTTTATAAATAGAAAGTTAAGTAAGTGTTGACCATTGATTGATTAAAGTAAAATTAGTTATTAGTGTTTGTATTTAGTAAGTCAAGTATGGGTTGACCGTTGATTGGTTAAAGTGCCCGATCAATGATAAATATTCCGTTACGGATTTGAAAAATAAAATGGGGGTGTATAGGGAAGTACCGCATTCGAGCGAATTTTAATTTAAAGTTACGAGTAAAGTTTTTACTTTTTGCACTTAGGTCTCTCCAAGAAATTTGGAATTGTCGAATCACGAAATTGGCGACACCGAAATTCAATTGAATAATATACAATTGCAACTTTGAGATTTTGGCATGTATGGTTAAATGGAAGGGCCTCGAAAGTCAACACTAATTACTTGTACACAATTTTGGAAAATTACACTGTGACCCAAAAATGTGTTTCCCCATTATCCGTTGCTCCAAAATACATGATTTTTGTTATTCATACATTTATATTCTTATTTATATTAGGTTAATAAAGGTTGATCGTTGATTAATTTAAGTCAACATAGTTATAGTTAAAATCAACAAAAGAAGTGAACGATTTTGAAAGTCAAGAAAAAAATAATTTAGCTTAGAGCGGCTCCGTGCAGCTGCGCGAATCTCATAATATTTTTGGCAAAACTTTTAAAAGATTTTGGCAATTTTTTTTGAAATTTTGGCGGGAAGATAGAAGTTTTAAAATATTTAGCTTAGAGCGGTTGGGAGTAACTGCGCCCATCGCATGAAATTTTTGGCAGGAATATTGAATTTTAAAAATATTTAGCTTAGGGCGGCTACGCGCAACTGTGCCCATCGCATGGAATTTTTGGCAAACTTTTTTTAAAAATTTTAAAAATTTTTGAAATTTTTGCTGGGAATATTGAATTTTAAAATTTTTAACACCAATTTTTTTAATTAACACCGGTTATCGGTGTTAAATTAGCTCCGGTTTTTTTAAAAAAATTAACACATGTTTTTTGAAAAGAGACGTTAAATTAGCACCGGTTTAAAAAAATTCCACTGGTTTTCAAATAACCAGTGCTAATTTAACACCGATTTTCAAAAAAGCGGTGTTAGTTTTAAAGAAACCGGTGGTAATTTCTTTGGGGGCACTGGTTTTTAAAACACGGTGCCAAAAACCGGTGCTAGAGGGGTGTATCTGTGGTAGTGAAGTAGTGAATGTGATAGAATGATTGAATGGTTCTACGATCTATAAGAGGTTTGGAAGTGGAGGTCAATTGCCCCCAAAGATTTGTGTTTTGTTATTTTTATCCCTTTTTATTAGTTTTTTGCATGATTAGCATAGTTACTCAACCTTGCTAGCTTTCTTGTCTTTACTTTCATCACTTAGAAAAACCAACCACCGCCCCCCCCCCCCCTCTTTACTTGCTTTTATAGATCTATTTATATGTACATCTAGCCTTATATATACCCTTCTATCTTACCCATTGGTTACCCGTATATGTCGTGCAGATAGTGGGGGACACCAGCTTTTGGGCACTATTTGGAGATGAGGCTACAAAAACCTTATCTCAATGATCACACCATTTGCCTACCTACATTCCATCATCGTTTCTTCTTAATTGCATACACATGCGTCAACCTAATATAGTGAACCTCAGTGTTCACTGTGGCTGGGTAAATTCTAGAGGCCACGAAGTGGTACCATCCATTCATCTCGGGCGTGAGGTGATTCTTCGGAATCTTTGACCAGCCTGGTTTCACAAGAGACACCACATTTATTCATGGCCTACTAATCGTCCTAACGATCTCCTTCGTAATGTCCTCGTCAAAATCCCAACCATCAGCGGTCTATTAGTGGAATGCAAGATATTCATCCTTGTCGAAGGGAACATTTGGCAACCTATATAAATCGTTTACGGATTTCGATGTTAGTTTCACCATTTTTCCTCTACAGAACACCTCATCCCACGTCGGACCACACCTCAAATTAGCATAGAACTCACTCACTATGCCGAGGTTAAACATTCCAGGCGTGTCACACAATTTCTCACATCCAAGCGCCCTAATAGATTCTTTAAAGGGGGGAGATGCTTCTATTCCTCTCTCCAGGAAAGGTCACCTTGTTTAGTAAGTTCGAATGAGTAGCCTTGCCTGCTCCGACACGAATCTCTACTCCTGCTGTTTAATATTGGATTGCATCTCCAGACAGGAAGGAAATGCATTGCGTGACCTCTTGAATGGCTTTTTGGGTGTCATATCCTATAAAGTCCACCATAGCATTTTAACAAACAGCTTCCATGCATCACGAAAACCTAAATAAAACTAGTGTTGATAAACATCAACAAACATTAGAAGGAAAAAAAATGAAGTCTAGGTATAGAGATATGCAACCACTGAACATTAACACTATGTACATAATCGCAACATTGAGCAAAGTTCCTATTGTATGGAAAGTTTACCAAAATTTAACAATTAGCATTAGATTCATGATAATTAATCTTATAGAATCATTAATAAACTTTGTAAGTGAACTTACCTTATTCTAGGTTTGATTAACCGATGGGGATTATAGGGTATATTTCCTCTCCAAATTTGTGAATTGGAATTTGAAAGAAAACCGGATCTGTCATGTTTTTAATACATAACATAAGTTAGCATCGGTAGAGACGTTCAAAACCGATGCCTATGTATGATAAAGCAGTTGCCTAAGGCTACTTTAATCAATTTGTCTATTTTTTTAAACCGAGAGCAAAGGGCAAAAAAATCGAAGTACACAACACCGGTAATAATACCGGTGCCCGAAATGAGAAATACCGGTGCCTATTTAGGATAAAGCTGTGTGATCCCATATCTTATAAATGGATACAAGATCATTTTGTACATAAATTAGAATAATAACCAGACTAGTAAATACTGTTTAGGATTTACACAAAAACCTACTAGTTAATAATTATGAGTCACAAAAAAAATGTATGTATATATATATATATATATATATATATATATATTTAGTACGGTGAAATATTAAATGTTAAGACACCATGTCGATAAAATAAGAATGTAAAGAACCCTTGAGATTATTAAGCATAGACATTTCTATGCAAATGAAGAACATTCCGATAAGTTAAGATTATTAAAATATATGAATATCACAGACATGAATGATTAGAAAGTTGGCTGTAATTATTATGGAACATTCGATAAACCGTTTCAACATTCGATAAGTATATTTCGAACATTTTATGTATGAATATATTTTTGCAATAAAATTTCTTTAATAATATGGGTTTTATTAACCCCCAACATTGGAATTATTGTGGATAGGCTAATATCTAAAAGAAGTACCGTGATTGATTCTTTGTTGAAGTTATCAAACGTTTGTTTATATATAATAAATTTAACTAGAGATATAATTAAAGTTATTAAATATTTGCTACTACTAATTTAATAAATTAGAAAAGAGAATTATAGATATAGTAAATAAAACCTGAATATGATAAAGTGTAAAATATGAATGTTAAATTATTTAACATGATAATTTGAAAGTAAGCAAGCAATTCATACAAAAATTATAAAAATTATAAATAGAAAGTATTATGATTGTTAGTATAACTCCAATTATTTGAAAGCTCAAAAGTCAAATTTAGAGAATGAAAAAAATTAAAAGAAAATAAAATCCAGCGCATAAGAGGTTGCCAATTAGAAGAAAAAGAAAAAATGTTGAAACTTTAAACTTGATTTGCAAGTTCGGTTCAAATCCTGAAGACGGTGCAAATTACTGAGAAGTGGAGAAAATCTTGAAACTCTGAATTTGATTTCCAAGTTGAAATCCGGAAGACGGTGTAAGAAGAGAAAAATGTTGAAACTTTAAACTTGATTTGCAAGTTTGTTTGAAGTCCGGATGTGTGTGGTATTTTAAACCTGCGGAAAGAAAAAACGCAGCCCGGAAGAAACCAAAACTATAAATAGCCCTTCCTCCGAGTCTCTAGTTCACCATCTTCATCTTTCCTTCTTTGCTCTAGCAGCATCATCACCATTTCTCCTCCCTTTCAACTGTGTTCAGCGCCACTGCTACGCCCACTTTGTTCCCATATACTCCCCCGCCCCACTTTAAAGTTCCGAATTGATTTTTGCACAAACTTTAAAACAAGTCTACGTGTCATCTTTTTGATGAGTGATGAGAGTGGACCTACATAAATCAAATGGAAGGAAGAGTTATGACCACATATTTATGACTAAATGTATAAAGTTTAGAATTAAGAAATTTATAGGAATTTTATTGTGGGACGGAGGGAGTAGGTCGCTCCCACACCCACCCTGCTCCTTTGATTACAACTCAGCATAGAAAGGTGTATAAAGTGTCCTTTTGACCGTGCAACCTCATTCTTCCTACCAAAGTGCACTTGTTCAAGTAAACCAACTGATTTCTTACCAAGTAAGTTCAAAGTATAGTATTCAACGAACTCCTTGGTCACGTATCTTTGCACGATGCTCGCATCCGATCGGCTACAATTGTGAACATAACCTCTGAAAACACCTATATGCTGCTCGAAAGGGTGCATCCAATGCATTCCTTCAGGATCGCATAGTCGAATTTCTCTTACACCAAATGAATGACTAGATGAACAATTATGTCAAAGAAGGATGGAAGAAAGTACTTCTCCAACTGACATAACACGAGAACCCCCTCCACTCCAACACATCTAGCGCTTGACTGTTTATATTATTATGACAAATGGATTTGAAGAAGAAACACAGTCGCATAACGCTAAATTGTACATCCTCCTCCATAACACCACAGATGGCAACGGGCAACAGTTGTTGCATGAGAATGTGACAATCATGTGATTTCAAGGCTCTCATACGCAAATAATTCACAAAGCAACTAACATTAAAAAAGTATTCGGATGGTACCTTGATTCCTTAGATATACTTGCAAACCGATCTTCTCTCATCCACTGACAGATTGTATGGGGCAGGAGGGAGGTACGTTCGCTTCCCTCTCACCTCTAGGCTAGGTTTGACTGAATTCCAAGCTCTAAAAAAATCCTTTCACAAATTCAAGTTGTACTTCGTATTCCCAGGAATGTTGAGTAATGTACCAATCAAACTCTCACACACATTCTTCTCAATGTTCATAACATCCAAATAATGGAAAACCTCCAAATGCTCAAAGTATGGTAAATTAAAGAAAACTGACCACTTCTTCCAAGGTCCTTCAACATCTGCACCCACTTTCTTCATCTTCTTCCCAAAACAACATTCAATTTCTTCACCTTGTTGTGGATGACAACCCCCTTCAATGGCCTTGGTGGCTTCTGAACCTCCTTCCCACCAACAAACTGAAATGCGTCCTCACGCAATTTGTGATTCATTAGGAGGAATTTCCGGTTGCCTTCTCACTCTGAAACACTCTCCTCCACTACCTATAACCACCTCCGGTGCTGCCTTCTCACCCTGAAATGTCCAAACCAAATAATATTTCTCAAACCCTCTCCTAACCAAGTGAAGTTTCATGATGTCTCTATCACAACTACGGTTACGATTCTTGAAATCACGCCAAGAACATAACACTCGCGTCTCACGACCAAATGCGTGCTCTAAAAACTCCTCCACAAAATCAACATATTCTTTGCTCAACCAACTAACGTTGAAATACACATGCCTATGCCTCTCAATTGCATGTTCCATCTCTACAAAGTAACGAATGTACGAAAATTATAGTTCCGCACAATGACCATGGCTACGCATTATTCTACACATTCAAAATCAATTTAAAAAACCATACATACAACTTACATAACAACATTCAAAATTACCCAACAATTTCACAATCTTAAATAAGGTATTAATGACATCAAGAAATCTTGATAACAATCACATTTCTTACATGAATGGAAGGATCATGAACATGATCAAACACCCAAAAATATATACATACAAACCATTTGTGACAAATGTCATCATTAATAACAAGCCAAACAATTTAAAAACTAACCTTTGTGGGTCTTCATTTGAGCATTCAATGTCAAACCCCTCCAAAAAACACAATTAATGACCTTTTCTACCAAAATCCCACTTTTTACCAGCCAAGGAATAGTGGTGGGTGAGCATTAAATGCTCTTCTAGCACCAGTTTCATACCAACATACCGGTTCTAGAAAATTTCCAACCAATTTTTTCCAAGTAATTTCTATTCCAGCACCAGTAAGGTCCATTTACCCTACTTAGGGATGGCAATGGGGCGGGCGGGTACGGATTATGGTACCTCAATACCCATGCCCACCTAATTTTTTATACCCATACCAGCCCTATCACCCATAACTGGTACAATATCAAAATTTATCCCCGCCCCATCGGGTATTATCTAAAATCCTCCCCGCCCCATCACCTTCATGGGCTTCATACTCATTTCAAATCTATTTTACTCACCCAATTTATATCTCCAAAAAACACATAAATGTTACTTTAAAATTAATAATTTTTGCACTAAAAGTTTAATAATATTTTTATAAAAATATTATAAGTACATGTCATTATGGATTAATAATAGTTTATTATATAATAAATTAGTGTATACATAGCTGGTATGGTTGGGCGGGTATGAACTAATATCCTTGCCCGACCCACTACCCATGGCGGGTATCAATTTCCATACCCATACCCTACTCACCCCCATGAAAACTACATCCATACCCGCTCCATTGGGGCGGAAGCGGGGTAGACCTCCACCAAAACTCGCCCACTGCCATCTCTAACCCTACCGGTGCTGGAATTCAAAATAATACCATCCCCTTTTTTTGTGGGCCCCCATCACTTGGCACCGAAATAACGTTTTCCGGTGCTAACTATTTTCTAATAGGCGTCGACTTTATGGTTTCATACCGGTGCTAATTTTTTCCCACCATTTTTTACGTACCAAAAACACAAGTACTCACATATATACATTTCAAGAACCAGTGCTATATTCCATTTTAGGCACCTGTTTCATGCACCGATATCCATAATCCGATGCAGAGAATGGGCACTGGCCCCGATTTCCGTGATTTTTGACTCAAAACGGTGCCTTACATCTTTTGAACAACGGTATTAACCCCCATGGGGCAATGTACCTGTGCATATGTACCTGTTTTCTAGTAGTGTAACCTAATATTTGCAGACAACTGTATCATATTCCTTGAAGTAACAGAGAAGGGGACGAGAATGCTCGCTTCAACCCAAACCTTTTTGCGGCGTACTTAGGCTAGAGACTTAACTTTGATAAATCATCATTCCTCAAAAGCCCAAATGCGAGTGCCTATGAAACAAACCTGACTAAACTCACCTTCAATATAAAGTCGGACCTTCTCAATGAAAAATATCTCAGCCACAACATTAATTTTGAAGGTTAAAAGTCAAGGTTTTTAAGGGCCTCAAGAGGAAGATAATTGCGCAGGCTGCTAAATGGAGGAAACCCAACATGTAAATCATGGGGAGAATAAAGCTATGCATACATGTATTATCCACACTCTCAGAATACTCCATTGGAACGTTCATGACACGAAAGACAATTACGAAGGGGATAGACAAACAAATGACAAAGGTCATTTAGCAGACGACCCAGAAGGTAGACGAATCCACTAGAAAGCTTGGCATAATCTCTTTGCATCCAAGTGGCACGAGGGTCTAAGGATGAGATCAACCTTGGAAATGAACATGGCTATGTTTGGGAAACAACCTTGGTCTATCCTCCTAAATAAGGACTTTTTTTCCAGGTTCTTCACTGTAAAATATTGCAAAAAAATAGAGATTCCTTAAAATCAGTCCAAAGCAAGGCGACTCTTGGGGTTGGATCAGAATTTTATGGGGACTTCAATTGATGAAGCCTCAACTAAAGTGAAAAATTGTAGAAGGGAACACTGGCAAAATCCAGGAAAATTGGATCCAAACTTAACAAGCCCAATCAGATTCAACAACATTCTCCAAAGCTTAGGCTTCAAAGTAAGTGATCGCACCGACAGAAACAAGAATTGAAGATTTCCATTACTACAGGTGCTATTCCCAAGCCCTACAATCAAGGAAATTTCCAAGTTACACATACCTCACCATTCCTTTTGACTGGTGGACTATCAAGCACTGGAAAAAGAGTTATTGGGACAATACACAGTCAAATCGGGATACCACACCGCATGGGACAACAAGATGCAATCACGACTGTCATTTTCGATCACCCAAACAAATGGAAAAGAAGATTCACACATGTGGAAAACCCTATGGAATGGGAACCTTCCGGAAAACATCAAATTCTTATAAAAAGAATGATATAAGAGGCTTGTTCTACAACACCAAACCTTGGAAGGAGAGGTATAAACATCTCGACTACATGCTAAATGTGCATTAGGGTGGAATAATTAGTGGAACACATGCTCTTTGAATGCGAGTTTGAAAGAAGAATCTGGAGGCACAGTAGACTGACATTTGATTTCAACAGATGGAGGCCAAAATCACTTCGACATTGGCTTAGAACATGGTTTACAATAGCTCCAGAACAGGTTGATAAAGAACTAACATGCATTATCATATGGGCAATCTGATGTGCTCGAAATAAAGAGATAATTGACTAGTCAGCAATATCCATTGACCAATCGACGGAAATGATACAATCTATTGTAGCCACTGCCGCAAATGTGGGAGGGGGGGAATTTCACCCAACCACTTGGACCCAGATGTAGAACTAGATCAGCTGCCTAATTAGCCAAAAAACAGCGGTGGGCCGATAAGGGAAATTGTAATGGTAGGAGATATCCAACCGGTATGGCTCAAGAAGGATATCACTATGAACAACTTCTTCAAGGATTGCTCAAATATTGCAACAGACATGGCACACTGCTGGAAATCTGGGAATGAAGTCACAACATGGTGTACAGAAGGAGGAAGCACACCAGACTAGTGGTCGGGGTCGACAATCATTATAGTTTTCTCAGTCGTGCAGGCGGAACTAACGGCTATCCTGAAAGCAATGAAATAGGTAGCCGACGTAGGTGTCTACCAGGAAACTATCAAAAGTGACAGTAAAGTTCTGCTACGGCACATCATAAACCATCCAGAAATATCTCCCGATGTAAGGTTAATCACTAGAGGGGTCACATCACTCACTCCCGGCCAATAATAGGTGCGGTAAATTTCTAGGGGGCCTAGAGGATCGTTGGGTCTTAGTTTTTCCAGGGCGGTGCAGGGGCATCCTAGGGCTTCATTTATGCTATACTTACTCACAGTGAGTACTTTCCTGTTCACCTTAGTTATTTCCCGATTATTACCACTTTAACCCAAGTTAGTATAAAATTGGATCACCTCATCCACATGTACGGGTTCCCCAATACAAAGTAGTTTCGCTAGATGTTGTGTCCTAAAGTGGGCTAGCAAATAGTCGACGCCTAAATCACCTATGCTCGATTCTAATATACTCTTGGAATTAATAACCTTCCTTTTAGAAAAAACCACAAGCCTTTGCTCAACTTTATTATTGAAGAATTTGTTCGACTTCCAAATCTCCGTGATAGGGCGATGGCTCTGGTCGCTCGCCTTTGATTTAGAGGATTGGCTTTTTTGGCTCATGGTTAATTTGTGGGAGGAAGAAATTTGTGAAGTGAGGAAATCGAGGTGAGGATTTGGGATTGAGGGTTTGTGAATTCGAATGGGTTGAATTTAGGGTTTTGTGTATTCTGCCAATTTTTTTGTTGTATACTCAGGCAGTTTCCGAACTCAGAAACTGTTCTTGACCTCATATCCAAAGTCAAGAACCGTTTCTGAGTTCAGGAACTCTTTCCTGTGGAGTTTTCGAGTTCGGAAACTACTTAAACGAAGAAAAAAATTTTGGTCAAAAGGATTTCAAAGAGACATTAATTGCCCATTTGAAATCGAGCGCGAAAAGAGACCCAAAACTTTACCTACAAAAACCCACAAACCCTCTACCTCAATTCTTCCTTATCTAAACACCTAGATTTTATCACCAAATCAAAAAAGGTATGTTTTAATCTTGTTTTTCATCCATATTATCATCTATTCCATTTCATCTACCTATTTTTTTTGGTTTTGCTATTTTTTGAATTTTTCATTAAATTTTATCATTGATGGGGAATAAGGGATGGCCTATGTTTTAGGAGAAGGTTTGTCATCTAAAAATGAGCAAAAAAATGGTCCACAAAAATCCTAGGGTTTTTAGTGGCTTCCTTCTCCATTTCTAGAATAGGTTTCTATATTTAAGTGTTCCATGTCAAGTGGGTAGGTTATTCTAGTTCATTTGTGTATGGATTAGGGTTTTGGTTGAAAATTCTACCATAGCATTAATTGTGGCATCCAATTAGGGCTTCTCATGTTAAATAAATGGAATGACACATTTATTAAAGTAAGAGAGGTTTTGTGTTTAAAACTTGCAATTTAAACTAAAAGGAATTGTTTTATGAATTATACATTTCATTTCTTTGGATTGGAACTATAAATTTTATTTTGTTGATATAATTGTGACAAGCTAACATGGTATAGTTTTTACTGTAGCATACCAAATGATGATCCCTAAGAAATGAAATTGTGATCAAGGGACTTCACTTTCTCAGAATGAAAATCCACCTTCATCAAACCATGGAAGAGTGCAAACCACCACCGAAGGTGCTTAAATGTTCATCTATTGTGAAAGGGGACAAACCCCCAATTGCTCATTCAGTTGAGATCTCCATGGATCAAGTGGGGAAGCTTCTGCACATATTGAGAGATAATAAGGAAGCACTGAGGTATGCGCAGAAAGTTTTGATCTGGAAAAATGTGGATCCCCCTTGTTTTGAGCCGAATAGAGGAAATGGAGATCTTCTTGATCGGGTCTTTGAGTAAACTCCAAGGAGGGATGTAAGTCATGGAGACAACGTTAAATAAACTTGGTTTTGATTATCCGGAGAATCATTAATGGTTCTCCGTTGATTTTTGTTTGATTTTAATTTTTGTCATTGTTTTCTTCATAATTTTGCTTTGTTTTTGCTGCGGTGATGTTTTGATGTGATTTGGCAGGAAATGAGAAGTGGAGAAGGTTTGGGAGTTAGTAAGTTTGGAAAATTTTTGAAGGGAGAATCCCTTGTCTATCGCGAGCGCAATGGCTTCATCGCGACAGTATCCGCCGCTAGTCGCGACAGCCACGTCACGAGTCGCAATAGACAGGGGAAGTTTACAACTTCCAGGACCAAACATTCGCGAGCACGATGGAGGTGTCGCGAGTCGCGACACACCATCGTGAGTCGCAATAGCCACGTTGCGATCGCGATGAAAATCAGGTAAAAATTCTCATTTTGCAACTTCCAGACCCCAACATTCGCAAGCCGCGACAGCACTGTAGCGTGGCGCGACGCTCTATCGCGACTCGCGAAAGAATCTGTCGTGCTCGCGACGGACAGGCCCAGCATCGTGACTTGCGATGAACCTGTCGCGAGCGCGATGCTCCTGCTATAAGAGTGAAATAAAACGGGCAGAACAGAGTTCTGCCCATTTTTCACCCTCCGTCGCGCCGATTGTTTATCTCCGCCCCTCGCTGCCGCTCCTGTCGGCCTGATTAAGCATCCAAACCACTCTCCCACTTAATCCCATCCCTATACATCCTCAACT
>JAULKM010054642.1:0-12579 GCA_032355605.1 Rubia tinctorum
AAGTCGTCTCCCAGTAGGATGTTCTCGGGCTTGATGTCGCAGTGGAGCACCCACTCCAAACATTCCTCGTGCAAGTACGCGATTGCTCTTGCCACGCCCAGGGCAATCCTGTACCGGATGTTCCAATCAAGGATGGGTTTCCGGTCTCCCGTTTCAAGGCCTTCCGGCTGGAAAAGGAACTTGTCTAATGACCCATTGGGGACATACTCGTACACCAACAGCCTCCGACCCTTGTCGGTGCAAAAACCCCATAGCCTGACCAAATTGAGATGGTGCATTCTGGCAATGATGGTGACCTCGGCCCAAAAATCAGGATCGCCGCCGGCAATGTCCTTCAGGGACTTGATTGCAACCACCCTGGCATCACTCAGAGTGCCTTTGTAAACAATGCCAAACCCACCCTTTCCAATCACACCAGAAAAGTTGTCGGTGGCATCTCTGAGCTCAGCATAGCTGAACCTCTTAGGTCCACCTCCAGGCATAACTTCAAGTCCGAATGTCCTTGCCATATCCCTGTACTTTGTGTACTTCTTTAGAAATGTCCAAAAGAAGAAAGCACCACTAAGAAGCTCAGCTGCGAATAGGGTCAATATGATCACAACATTCCGAGTTGTCACACTGGATTCCTCCGGTGGTGAAGGGAGCTTGATCCTTACAGGGCACGAAGTTTCCATCAGACTCGTCATCCCAATGTAGTGCGTTTCATTACCGGGCTCAGCCTTATCAACCCTCAAAAACAGCACGTTTTCGTTATCCGGAGACCACAGCCCATCTCTCAGAGCTCCCAGCAAGAGCACACAGGCATCAGGGTTCCCATCATACCTGAACTGGTATCCTTCACAGCTCTGATTCCTCAAACACCTACTTCGACAATCAGAAAAGGTTGAAACAGGGAAACTGGAGTGATTAGTCCCTGCAACGAAACTCACATAATCCAGGCTAATGAACTTGCTACTTGGATACTCCTTGATCTGAATATTCCTCTCACAGGCGTCAGTAGCTGACACTTTCCTGAACCCAGGTGGGCAATCACAAGTAGTAAAAGCATGCGAAGGCTCATAAGTACATATAGCATAAGCACCACATGTACCTCTGATCCTACAAAGATTTTCCACAGCCCTCCACACAACAGTCCACTGTCCCAAATCAGGATCGAAGCTGTAAAGCCTGAGATTTCCATCTTCATCAAGGGTCAGCCTTCTGGCCCTCGGATCGCCCAAGTCTGATGAAATGATGGAAGCCGAATTCTGCTGGGATATTCTCCCCTGACCGTCCAGCATCAGAAAAGCATTACCCGCGTTCCAGTAGCTACTTGACCTGTTTCTATAAACCAGCTGTGTAGAGTCAAGAAACAGAAACTTGCCATTTTTAGTAGACAAAACAGTAGCATTAGTAATATTCTGGGTGGGAAGAAATGTGGTGGTGGGAAAAGCAAAGCTTCCCCAATCACCGAAAACTAGGTTCCCACTCTCCAGGAGCTCCAGCAGGGTATTGTTAGTATTACTCACAGGCGCTGAAGGCCACAGATTAGTCCCTGAAGGAGCGGCACTCAAGCTCAGCTCCCCTGACGGCTTGATGATCAAGGAAGCGGAGCTGTTGACCGGGGACTTATCATTTGCGGACCACACTACGGTAGTAAGACTAAGGTTATGATACCAGACACAAAACGTGTAGAGATTCGGGGAAGATGGTGATGCAACAAATCCTGCAGCAAAGGTGGAATTGGAAGAAATCAGGATTTGGTTCTTGTTTGGAGTCCATATTGGGTCTGAAAATGACAAGGATCGGATGATTTGTTGACGCTGAGAATGGGTGAAACAGATGAAATTTGAGAGGATTAATAGGATGGAGAGAACCAAATTCAACATAACTGAGTATGTCATCATTCCTAGGACTATGAGTTTTTGTTCGGATCATAATTTATGGAGAACAGGAGGAGCGTGTTGCAAGGGTTGAGTTGACTTGGAATTGCGCTACCTAGACTAGTCACTGGTGCTCATTTTCCAGGGTCCCCACTACTTCTCCTTCCTTTCAATTTCACATAGGCGGCTGGATCTCTCACGTTGTTAAAAAAAAAGAGAAAACTTCAGATATAACCCTACATAATTGACAAAAATGCACATATAACCCTGTTATATTTGAAAGTGCAAAAATAACTTTCCAGGCAATTTGACGCCAAATTTTGATGAAAAGTCCAATTTTCCCTTGACGGGAACTCCCGCAGTTTAAGAATCTTTCGATTCCTGTCGGATTTAACCCGACTCGGAGATTTCATTTTCTTCTGAATCGATCAGCTCCAGGTCATGCCTCTACCCGTACTCGCCTTCGCCGGCGACATCGAACTCCTGCTGGAGCTCTCCGCAGGGTCTCTTTCACCGCGGCCTCGACCTAGAGACTGATCGACTCTCCTCGTCGGCGAATGCCCCGCGGCAGCCTTGGAATCGAACGACTTATGTCGGAAAGACCTATGCTCGTCGAAGACCTCTGTCCGTCGAACTCACTCTTGTCTGTTCCCGGCGTCGACACACTCCCACTGTGTGCGCCTGCATCCTCCTCCGGGAAGTCCTCCATCGAAGAAACCAACCACTGACAGTGGCCCATCTTTTACTTTTCAAGTGGGGCTAGATTTCAGCTAATAAGCCCGAGGGTACTATGATCTTTACATGTCGGTTAAGTGCCGGAAAGGGTGAGTCAACCCCGAAAATAGTATCACAGGATTATATTTGCATTTTCATTCAATAGTCAGGGTTATATTTGCACTTAAAAATTACTTAGTGTTATATCTGCACTTTCTCCATTACATAGGGTTATATTTGTATAATACCCCAAAAAACCCCAGATCGTCCACCCCTATGTGTTACGCCCTCACTGGCCGCTCGCATGCACAGAGGCTGGATCAGGTCTACTACAAAATTCCGAAAATGTTCCTGGGGGTGAGTGTCATGCGTTTTCTTTTCACCATTTGCCTCTCTCTTCAGCTTCATCTTTCCCGCGGTCAAGTTCTTCCTCCCTCCCCCGTCTCCATGGTTCCCTTTTCCCGAATCCCTCTTTCGTATTTTTGCCTTTAATGTTAATTAGTTGGCGTCAATGCTTTTTTTGGGAGTACATCTGGATAAAATGGTGCTATATTGCTGTCGATCGGGATGTTCATAATGAATGCCTCTGGATTGAATGTCAGTATGTCCGCGAACGACTATGGAATTGTGTTGGTGGTCCGGGATTCGGTAAATTTGAGATTTATTGTTTGTAATTAGCTGACCGTTGGCTCTGACAGATGAATTTTCCATCGTGTGTTGATGTAATAAGGTGGCACCAGAGAGTTTTCGTGTGAAGCGACGAGCTGATCACCCCATTCTAAGCTCCCTGACGGCATCTACTCATTGTATTGCTTGCACTTGGTCACCTCCACACATCCCTAACTGTGTTTTGTGGCTGTTACAGTAGAATGTGTTGAGGTTCTTAGTGAATGTTTCATGAAGAGCTATTTTGTACTTCCTTTGTTTGGGAAGTAGTGTCGGGTATTCATTACAGTCACAAGGCGTCTACCTTTGTCGAGCAGGGTTCTTTGTAGGTGTATTTGTGACTGCAATTGTCATCCACCGTTAAATAGGGCAAATGTTGCCCTGTTGTGGTTATTGAAACTTTTTAAATCACGAAACAGAGCAAGGAATACGCAGACAGAGATGTATCCTAGGGGATCACCTATTAAAGTGTGTCTACTTGAATTGCAATGGCTATTGGTGTTTGGAAACTGATATTGGTGATTAGTTCCTTTCATATTCTGATAGAGGGATTGTAACTGAATGTTAGAGATGCGATGAAAATGGCTTGTCCAATGAACCAAGGCTATTGAACCATTGGACTACTAGTTAATTCACCGGTTACCAAACGAGAACGTTCCATTGTCAACGACTGTCATTTACGAAAATAAAATCAAACAGAATAATTGAGAAGGGAGGTTCAAAACAGTGAGGATGAACTAAAGGAAGGACCGAATGCGGACATGAAAATGTTGCTCCATAATCTGTGTATGAAGGATCAAATGAGGACAACGGTAGAAGCAAATGTGTTGAAAAATTTAGTTGATATCCAACGTTGGTGAACAATTCAAACTAAGGAAGTCCTTATGGT
This sequence comes from Rubia tinctorum, assembly GCA_032355605.1. Lineage (NCBI taxonomy): Eukaryota > Viridiplantae > Streptophyta > Magnoliopsida > Gentianales > Rubiaceae > Rubia > Rubia tinctorum. The sequence continues at coordinate 4,132 of JAULKM010054642.1, forward strand.
GAAGAAGAGAAGGAGATGTTTATCTTAAGTGTCGAAGGGTGGAGTTAACATACCATGGAGTTGTTTGTAGATCAATGATTCACGTCATGTTGGTCTTGCAGAGCAGCCGGATCCCCATCTGTTGGAGAACTTTTTCTTCCAGAAAATTCATATTCGGAAACTGAATGTAAAATTATATGGTAGAAAAAACGTCGAACCAAGAATGGATAATGGGTTTTTAGTTGTTGGGCATGTAGTGAACTCTTCGTGCATGTGAACATTTTCTTGCATGAGTGTTGTTGTTCCGTTATGAATTCATAATTCCATGTACGAGCAATGTAGGAGTAGCAGTTTGTTGAAACAATGCAAAAGAGGATGTCCGTTGTCTTCAAGTGTTTACAGAAAAATCAATTTGGAGTCGACATTTATTTGACCCAAAAGTAATTGGGCCAAACAAGATGCAGGCCGGTAGCTCGATTTGGGCTTAATTGCTGTAGTAGAAAACTGGTTGTTTTTCTTATTGGGTGTTTTTTGCCCCTAACAACTGATATACCATACCTATTAGCTTTTATTGTCTGAAGACATTGTGAGTAATACGATACGAGATATAGAGCTTCCACAATTGTAACTCCTTAACCCCAGTTTTGTTAATAAGAAGCACACCTTATTTGAGCAGGGTCGTTGTGAAATTTTAAGAACTACTCCATAATAATGAGTTGTTCTATAGTTAAGGAGTTGATACCTCTTTATTTGTGAAAGAGAAACCAATCAATGACAGACTCTTGGCATTACTTGTTTTGTACTTTTAATTCAATTGGATTATAATCAAAGTATAATTTTGCTTATGTATATTTTGCATAAATGAGAATATTTTCAAAATATTTTTTGAATATTTTCTAAATTTATTTACATATTTTATATTATTTTATATCACGTAATCTATTATATTTAAATGTAGGAGATCAAAGTCCATCGATGCAGTCATGGAAGAGTTAATTCAAGAATTTCACACTTCAATTCTTCGACGCTCGGAGATTCAGAAGCGGAACATCATCATCAAATTAGAGCGAATATTGTTGAATATATTTCCAAACGTTTTGGGAATAAGGGTCGAACCTATTTTTGTTTATAAATTATTATGATATTGAATAATATTGAATAATTTTAAATCTTATTAATTTTATGTAAAATATTATTATGGACAATGAATAAACACTTTTGTGTTGTATTTATAGTCAATACAGTATAATTTTTATTTGCATGGTTTTAATATATTTTCTCAAATATAAATAAAAGTTTGAGTATCTTTTATTAGAGATGGTGACGTGGCGCTAAAGAAGTGATTATCAAATATCAATCTATTCTTGGTAGTTGGGTCTGACCTAATTTATGTCAGAATTGATGATGTGGCAATTAATAAGTCCTCCTTAAGTCAATTACGGAGGTTCGTCAATTACCATTGTGGATGCTCGGAACTTCGCATCCTGTAATGGTGAATTGGGCATGTACTCCTTGACCCCACCGTTGTGTGTCCATAGTTCATTTCTATAGCTGTGCCATATATTTTGTACAGCCTTTGAAACATTGCTGTTATATTATTAATATTATTATTATTCCCATATAATTTTGAAAATGTACTTTTATCCTAACAATCTATTTGATCAAGGAACCACAATGATAAAATCTAAGTGATTATGTCGACAGTGTTGACAAATTAAATTGTGCAGATTATAACGTAATGTGTAGTACTTACAATTTTTCCAAAATAAACTGTTAAAATGTATTTGTATCATAACAATGTGTCTAATAAGCAAAACACATTGATAAACTCCAAGTGATCGTGAGAATCTGGCGAAATTAAACTGTGCATATTATAACGTACTGCGTAGTAGTTTACATTTATAATTTCAGAACACGAATATGGAATTACCTAGTATTGTTGTTTTGTTTTTGAGTCAACAATATTATAAGAGTAATTTTCATCCCTTAAATTATTTAAGTCTAAGTATTTCACAAGATGGAATGTTGAATGAGCCAGTCAAATTTGGTGCATGAAAAGAGATTCGCAATGCCTTACAAAAATTTCGGCGATCTTTTAGGAAGGTATGGTGTGGATACTTACGTAATCTGTAATTTGATAAGGATATGCTTTAACAGTGAATAAGATGAAGGAACCTTTGTTGACCAAGGAGTGTCGGCCAGTTGCCAAAGGTAGAATTCTGTGTGGCTAATGAGATGAAGAATGAACGGTGCATGCATAGGAATGAGGAATTTTCTAATGCTGTGTCGAAGGAAATAAGGGCACCAGATGAATAAGGTGGAAGTGTCATGTAACCGGTAGGTGGTGCATCGGGAGGGACTATATAAGTCACGGGAAGCACATTCATGAGATGTTCTTGGATTTGGTTTATCCAAATGAATGAGATGAACACTTGAAGAAAGTTGGGTAAACCAAATTTCATCTCATTGTAGAAGCTCTAACGTTATGGTCAAACAAGTGGTGTATTAGGAATAGTAATCGGTTGGGGAAGTGTGCGAACAAAGATATAAATAACATTAATTCCATTCCCACTGGCCTGCTACCTTTATCATCCGCAAACTCAAAATCTGAGATAAACCTTGATGGAGAATTTGAGTAACGTGTCATCCAAAAACACTATAGAGGCTGCGAGACGTACATCTATTGTCGTCGAACGTGGACGGGTAGTTGAAAATGGTAAGGTTAAAGGAGGTGGAAACAGAAGGTTATCAACACCAAAAGGGGTGAAGAAATGGATGACAGGCATAGAATATAAAATGATGTTCAAGACCCAGTACCTGCGGATGACTATCCTTGGTGGGGGATAATGCACCTAGAGAAGGGAATCTCGTACATGGTTCGCGGGAGGAGGGGTTACCCCAAGCTAGTAATGTAGGAATTCAGGAGGACCCCCATCAGAACGTGATACTTGGAGCACAACAGGTTGAACCCGTGGAGTCTTGAGATATTCATTAATCCAATGGAAACTATTTTGTTTAATATGGCCAAAATTTTCCACCCCTTAGGGAGGTAGATTGTCCAATAATATTTGCACCAGCTATGGTATTTTTTTGACGTATGTTTTGAATTTTTCTGTTTGTTCGTCTTGTTGTTTTTCCATTCGTATACACTGTTCCGAATGTTATCTAGCCATATTTGATAATCCAGAATATTTTCAATTAACATTGGTTGTTTGCACCCTTGTTGAATGGGTTATGTAATGTATTCTTTGATCTCTCGCACCACAATAGAAAAACGTAGGTTAGATTTTGCAATTGGTCTCCATAATTAATTTCCAGTTACATATAAATAGTGCAAGATACTGATTGATTACGCAAAGAAGACTTCTCTAACTCAGTGTTGCACCTTTGGTATTATGGCATATGGAAAACATTCGCAGTTGACTGGTTTATATAACTCTTGATGAACTGTTCCACGTTATTCTAGAACACCCTTATTATTCGGATAGAAATTTACCCATAACTATGAATCCCTCATTTGAAAGGTTTCGAGTATCTGCGTATTATGTATTTTCATGGTCCTTATTTTAAAGGCCTCCCATTCACTTTAGTTGTACTAGCTACCACTCATAATTATGCCATGCCATCACAAATGTCCGGTGTTTACATTCTCGAGATATGACTCTGGCATTATGTATGTAAATGTAATCAGGTTACAGTTATGCACATAGAAGGAGTGTTCAAATAAAATGATAGTGAAACCTTAAATGCTGACACAACATCGTCATTGACAGATGAATGGCAGGGGACCATTAGGATGCCCATTTTCTGCCTGATTTGCATTCATTGGTGATGGAAGGATGACCTTTCATTTCACTAATCTTCTTATGGACGTTGCTGCAGGCTACCCTTTGTACATAAAGACGGTGGATGTTTATCTCACTTTTCACTATACTGCAAGTGTATTTCACCTTGGTCCTTAGCCTGGTATTCAGCTGGAAAATGCACGGAGTTTATGTTAGAAGATCAGTCTTATATTATGTCTAACCAAGACATTCATATCGTTGAATATTACTAACCTCGTGCAACCCGAATCAACTAAAACCCGCAACTAGGCGGTTGAAAGTCTCCATCACGTGCATAACTATCAGACCGAAGTCTGAATCACACTTCGACGCGTACCAGAGAGGTTTGATTATTTCGAACGTGTAGTCTATGTAGGAGTTAAACTGTTTTTCACCAAGTTGTAGAAGCAGAGTATAGATATACGATCCCTACAGATTGAAACCATGATAGTGGTCATTTTGTTGCAAGTCAAATGATCAAGCTTAGAACCATTCGTATGGCGACTTAAATGGGATATTATCATGCATTGTAACAAGTCTCATATAAGGTGTGGTATGACTGTGTCTTTGGATGGTTCAGTTTGATTAACTTATTGTTGTGGCATTAACGTTTTGGAAGGTTTAATAACAAAAGGATATCCATCCAGGAAGGTAGTGGGAGAGATCTATCATGTCAATATTTGTCGAACTAAATCTCACTGACAGTGGCGATGACCATGCATATTCATACCCACGGTGTTCTAAAAAATAAATAATCTCTTCATAACTCTGATCTATCCCTTTCATTCTCAATATTTTCAACCCATCTGAACAAATGCAGCCCGATAGATAATTATTAGTAACCCCAACAAAGCTAGTTTCCAAATGCAACAACTCTTCTTCAAATCCTTTTTCTATATAAAAGGTTTCCTCTATACTTAGCTTATATTCATTCAATAGTCTATTTGACCTTGCCTCTCGTGGGCTTCTATATTGCTGGGTTGATTTTTATCACACTGCTATCCAATTAGACACATCCTTACGTATCCTACAATTACTCATGAACATTTTACAACTAGGCCCACGAAAGGTTTCCTACATCTAAACCATGGCCCACTGAACCCCACAGAGTCAATGAAGAAACCAAGCTAATCCGCTACCATATGGACTCAATCTAGAACAAACATGTAATTTAATGACCTTTTGTTACCATCAAACCCTGTATAGTAAGGTTTATTATTTTAATTTGTTCATTATTTCACTCTTAGTTTAGTACCTAAATTTCCCTTCCCTAGTTGGCAGTTTTAGCAGTATATTATCCAACTAAACCTCGGAACCTACAGTTCAACTCCATAGCCTCACACTCGATCAATTGTTAGATACAATGTTCATTTTCTTACAGGCTGGCAAAGAGAATCAAAGATCAGCTAACGGTGGTCTGGCTGTGGGGTTTTAGTTATCTCATTTAACATACAAATTTGATGTTTTTCATGGCATAGTCACAAACTTACTAAAACTTTTGCGCTGGTCTCAAATTCTGCCCAGTACTCATTATCCGAATTGTCAAAGTACTGCAGCTTGTTTGTTATGAAGTTGACCAACAACAGAATGTAATGATTCATTAATTTGAATGGAAAGAACAATTGTTTATGCACAAATGGTTGAAATAAACATTACATTACGATGGAAGACCTGGGTGTTCAGTAATATTAGAAAAACAGTGATACTTACAATTTCAGCTCCCTTCACGTCAACTTTGTACACCCTAATCCATCTTTCCCAGTTGTTCACTACGTTGTCCATTGTGATCGCCTTGGTCTCCTAGAAATTGAGAGTATCATGAGTAGGGGAAGGTTAGTTGTCTTGTAGTAGCAAGGAATTTAAGAAATTACCTTGTCGAACAAGTTTAACGCTGCGTACAATCCCCACCTTCTCCTCCAGTAATCGTTCAACAGGCACACCTATACAGAAAAAATTGTAGGTGATAGAACCATATCGGGCTCCACCGTCCTCATATCATATCTATTAACAACACTTAGACCTGAACCATCATCAATCAGTAATTCCCTACAATGTATATCACAAAACCAATCAACATTCTCAAATCTGCAATATTTGTAGGGACAACTCCTAAATCGTCTAGTCGTACAAGAAGCGTACCCGAGATTGTACCTGTCGGCGTTTCTAAAACAATAATCAGCCACCTCCAATTCTTTCTGAAGAGGAGTGGGTTTCAGGAAGTTGCAACCCAAGCACAATTTTCTTGAGAACCCTTCTCTTAGATTCACTGGAAAAATAAATTTCAGAGATATCCTTGTATTGAGTAAATTCGAATTGAAACAATCATCTTCAACAATTACCTGCTACTGGATGGGTAGTTCTTGGGCACGTCGGGGACTACCTCGTGTAGGGCCCTCTTTAAGAAGTTGCACCTGTCATTTAAGATATTCCAGGTTACAATGCAGTCATTTTCAAGAAATGCCTGATTGATGTTTTTGTAGCTAGGACACCCTGGCTTTGAAGTGACTAGTTCAGCTATGTACTCTCTTCTTTCAACGTGATCAGCCATGACAACATGTATGTTCCGCGCCAGGTTTGCCACAAGAAGTTCATCCTCCTGCAAAATCAAAATATTAAGGATGGGGTTTTAAGACAGTGGCAACTGTCAATGCCTCACATTCAGTTACAAATGATTACAAAGTGTTAAGTAAAAGAAACTACAACAAGTGTGTGGACTTGGGTACTGGAGCATGTGGTATCCAAATGAATATAAAGAATACATGTGAAAACATAGAAGGTCAAACACTCACATCTGGGAATTGTTCTGCTAACTGCTTGTCATCATGGAATGCCCAGTAGACCTTGAATGAAATCTGGTTACCTTGCTGACAGTCTTTTTGCTTCCGTTGCTTAAGGTGGCTAGCCCTTGTAGATTGTGACCTTTCTCCACTTGCCATGAAGTCTACATCATCACCATCCATTTATTCGTCCAACATTTCGTTCGAATATTTTGGGTATTTTCTGATCCCGCCGGAGCAGGTTCCTCCAGAGCCATACTTGACGAGAAGACATGATGTTCTTCAGTGGGTTGGTCCTCGGCATTGCCTGGAGAGTGATCGTCTTCCACAAGCATCATTGGTCAAGTCATGATGACATGTGTGGTTTGGGCGTATGCGTAGATGCTTCTGGTGCATGCTTGTGTGTGTGTGTGAAATTGATGTACTGGAAGTGATTCAAAATAATTTGGGGCAAGGATTTTGCTCCGGTAATTTTTAAATTTCTTTGTAAGATAATTACCTAATTGATAGATTCATAGTATTACATAGTACTGGAAAAGACCTTGTTTCTAAAACTTGTACATATGTTCAAAAAGAAAATGTAAATTATTAGCATAATAGTTCTTGACATATACAAGTATTTGAGGAAAGTCGCTACAAAAAATTAACCTAAAACAATTTGTCCCGCCATGGGCTAGGTGATAGGTGGTTTGTTCCATTCCTCTTGTGACCATGGGGGTGGACGTCGAGTCAGTTTAATTAGTTTAATGTTATGAGGTTTGGGTTATTCGGTTTTGCTCTTCAAAAACTTCAAACAAAATGCATGTTAGAATAACCCTAATAACCGGTTTATTCGACTCGAATTAGGAATTCATTTTCGGTCACTCATCGGTTTCAAATCGAACATCCCCTGAACCCCACACCCATATCAATCAATCTCATTAGGAATTTTATTTTAAAATTACTTGAATTATGTAAACTAATATTAAATTATGTAATAAGTTAAAATTTCATTTTTACATGATCAAACTCAAGTGTTTAATGTAAAAATCCAACTCCTACAATACAAATACGACCATAACAATTATAAACTTTAAAAACTACCTATTACTATATCTGATTATTTCTCCAAATTCTGATCCGGTATTCAGGGTTGATGTCCGAATTGGGTTTCATTATCCAAAACCAAACTGAGAACTATACTCAAGAAACAGATTACTCAATTTAATTTTGTGAAAATTGTTTTGTAAATTCAATTATAGGTACTTTCGGACTCGGATTGTTCGATTTGGTTATTGGGCTTCTTGCCCTCTTCGGATTGGGCCAAATAGTGATAGTTTGAAAAGTGCTCGGTTGCTTCCTTTGGAAGTTGCGTGATCACCAACCAAATCTTCCCAAATCTTCTTCCACGGGTTTATCAAAACCCCAACTTGCCTCTTAACTTTCCTGTAACCCCGAATGATAGCGGGTGTCCCATCCCCACTATCACTCCCCTTGCGTCTACCAAATTGTGTTTGAGCCAACAGCGGTGATGGCTTTGACGGAGATACCTCCGTCCTTTTCACACTGTTTATGAATCAGGATTTCAAGAAATGTTAGGTTTGAAAAAATCATGTAATGATTAAGTATCGTGAATCCATATTATGTACTTTAGTATGCTAAATCTAAACATTAAATCTATGATCTTCATTTTAAATTTTCCTAATCAGAACTAAGTCTGAAATTTTCTTGATCACAACTAAAAATGGAGTGTGTTTCAAAACCCGATTCCCTAATTTTAGGTTCTTCTTTCCTTCTCCAAGAAGCTCCCTAGGTGATGCTGGGGTGTTGGGGGGGGGGGGGATAGGACCCTAGAAATTTTGGTCCAGAGGAGGCACTTATGACATTTT
>JAULKM010054652.1:0-12579 GCA_032355605.1 Rubia tinctorum
ACCTCCGCCCCTCCTCCGATATATCTCTGGTTCCGCCACTGTGTGTGGGTGTGTGTTGTTGGGGGGTTTGTGCGTGTGAAACAATTCATGTGCATCTAACGTGAGAATTACATGGTATGCACATGGCCCAGGGATTTATACTTAACCAATTGAATTTGGAAGACACGTCCCATTCAATGCCCACATACTTTCTTTGCATGTGCGATTGGCAATACATGCTAGTGCCATGTTTTTCCTAGTTGAGTACCATACTCAACTTTCCCAACTTGTTTATGATTTTTACTCCCTCATTTTTTTAATATTGATATTCTTTTTTTATAATTTTTTATATTGACATTTTTCTTTTGATAAATTCTATCATCCGCATAATTTACTTTTTATTTTTTCAATTTATCCCACACCACTCATTTCACATTTTTCAAAAAATTATGTCATTTATAAGAGGGTCAATATATTATGATCAGAGGGAATATAGAAAAATCCCATCACTCTAAGGTACAATTGTCTCAATATGTGACATCAGCAGGATTTTTAAAGATTTTTAATTTTCACTATCTTTACAGTTCATGAAGTGAATTAGGTACGTACACTCTCCGTTCCAACCCAAATTACAGCCCGATCATTAGACACCGTTCGAGAAACATGTTTGATCGTTAATATGTTTAGTTACGAACAATAATAGTAATTGAAAAATAATATTTAAAAAGTACTTGTTAAGAGGAATTAAATAATATCACATACGATAATATTATTTCTCATATGTCTATTTAAATATGCGGTCAAAGTTTGATAGAGAATAGTGTTATAAACTTAGTGGGTAATTTGGGCTGGAACAGAGAGAGTATCATGTTTGCTGTTGATTTTATGACATGGAACTTTCTCAGTCTCATTATTAAAGTTTTATTTTTGAAACTAATAATGATAATGTAAATAAGTTACTTCCCATCCCAACTTTATTTGCACTTCTATTTTTATACTATTTTCTTTCAAAATTTGACCGCATGTTTGAATAGATATATGAACAACATTATCATATGTGATATTGTTGAATTCATCGTAACAAGTAATTTCTAAATATCAACTTTTTATTTTTCGTTATTATACATAGGTAAACATATTAACGGTCAAACATGATTGTTAAATAATGTGATAATAATTGCAGTGCAAATAGAGTTGGGATGAAGGGAGTAGATAATATTCTAGTTGGTTTTACAAATATGCTAGAGTGCACATAATATATTTTTAATGTTAGAGAAATAAGTACGTTGGGGGTTGTTTTTATTTAGGGATAATATGGTTACCTATCCATGAAGGAAACTACGAAGAGGTTCCGACTCAAATAGATTGCTTTTTCAAACAAATCCATGAAATCTCACATGAAAGCTGAGCAGCAGTCATTATAATTTATAACTATGTCCTCTTAAATTTATTATCTTTTAAAATTTTACTCTATTTTTCAATTAATATTGAATTGTATTAGGGTGATTAATTTATTTTGACATCTTTCCAATATGGTAACATAGAAGTTATTCTCTTTCACTCATTCACCTTTTATCTTTAATATTTAATTTGCTTCACTCAATTACCATATTCTCAATTATATATTGTGCCACAAATTGAATTGTGAATAATTGTTGAACATCGAAAGTATTTTTTATGATAAAATATATACGTTGTCCTCTACTCAATAATACCTTTTGTCTTCACCCTCAATTCCCTCCCATAATTTAATTTTTTATAATTTTTTTTAGAAAAAGTATCATGTTAGACTAATTATGAAAAAATTCAATTCAGGTTAAATCATAATTATTTATGTATTGCGGTACATTTTAACATTTTTTAAAGTTATAAAAATTTGATGCAATAAATAAAATCAAATATCAATCAAATCATTCAATTAATCACATTAGTTATAAGATAACTCATTTTAATAGTTAACCAGTGTAAAACAAGACTTCTACTAAAACTATCATAATAAAAAATAAAAATCAAAGAATTTGTAAAGACAATGTCCCTGAAAGACTTGGTGGGTGATAATGTCATCAGATAGTACCAAATCACGAACAAAATGACATTCAATCTCAATGTATTTCGTACGTTCATGAAACACAAGATTGACTACAATATGAAGAGTTGCTTGACTATCACAATATACACGCATAGGAGAAGATTGCCCTATGCCCAAAGATCGAAGAAGTGACTTAAGCCAAAACAACTCACAACACGCAACAATCATAGCGCGATACTCAGTTTCAGTCAAAAACCGAGAAACATTGGGTTGTTTCTTTGTCTTCCAAGAAATAGGGGACTCTCCAAGCATAACAAAATATCCAGTCAAAGAACGACGCATAATAGGACAAACTGGCCAATCATAATCGCAAAAATGCATTAACCTGAAGTGAGCCCTTAGCAGAAAGAAATAAACATTGACCTAGATGGATCTTCAAAAAATGTTAAACCCGCAGTGTAGCCTGCCAGTGTGCCACATGCAGATGCTCCATAAAATGTGCCAAAGTGTGCACATAATAACTAAGCTCCAGATGAGTGATAGTAAGATAAATCAGCTTACCAACGAACCTACGAATTTTCGTAGGATTGGTATAAAATGATCCTTCTACGCACGCCAAGGTATGCTGTTGTTCCACTGGAAAATCAGTAGGCTTGGCAGCCAACAAACCAATATAAGTCAAAATATCAAGTGTACATTTCCATTGACACAGAAATATACCATCAGGTCTTCGAGCAATCTTAATCTCCAAAAAATATTTCAAAACACCAAGATCCTTCATATGAAAGTAAGAGGAGGGATACTTCTTAAACGCCGTTACCAGAGTCAAAGAAGATCCGACAATGATCAAATCATCAACATGAACCAAAACATAGAGGGAAACACCATCACGCAAATAAGTAAACAAAAAGTAATCGCATTACTCTGAACAAAGCCAAAAATGTGAAGGGTTGCGGCAAGCTTAGCAGACCAGTTCCTGGGTGCCTAACGAAGACCATATAGAGATTTTTGAAGTTTACAAACCAACCAGGAAGCAGGAAGAGTATAACTTGGATGAAGCCGCTTGTAAACCTCCTCATCCAGATCCCCATGCAGAAATGCAATATGTACATCCATCTGATGAAGATCCCAGACAAGAATAACAGCAAAAACCAAGAAAAGACTAACCAAGCTCATCTTAGCAACCAGAGCGAACGTATTTGTAAAATCAGTGCCTTCAATCTGACGATTTCCTAGAACAACCAATCGAGCCTTATAACGTTCAATCGAATCATCAGACTTATACTTTGTTTCAAACACCCATTTACTTCTAATAGTATGTTTACCAGGCAGTAGATGAGACATAACACAAGTATTGTTCTGCTCAAGTGCATCAATCTCATCTGTCATTTCTGCTTGCCAATGAGAATGACGAAAAGCCTCAGAATACGTAACAGGGTTTGAGCCATCTGTAATTGCAGCTAAGAATCTAGAATGTGAAACTGGAAAATTATTACAAGAAAGATAATCAGAAATAGGGTCACAAGTACCTGAAGACAGATTAGGCGTAAATGTGAGAGCTGCAGGGGGTTAAAGATAAATTTGCAGTCAAGTAGCAGTGCAAACATAGTCCTTGAATTTAATTGGTGGTTGGTGAAGACGAGTACTCGTCAACGTCGGAATCAGAGAGAACCAGCGGCTCAGGTTGCAGATCAGAGGGAGATAATTGGCATTGGCAGGGTTCTCTGTTGCTCGAAAGGCTGCTCTGGTGGAGGCAACCGAGGGATGGTGGATAACGGCAATGGCACTGTCGACGCTGGTTGCAGCAGTAGAGACGGTGGTGGCCGCGTGGTTAAAGCTGGCGTTGGATCGAGAGCCTGCGGCGGTGCATTTTCATATACTGCAGGAGGCGGCAAGAGCTCCAAGGCATCAGAAACAGTCAAATCAGCAGCAAATGCTTATGGAAAATAGCCTTCATAAAACAAAACATCTCGGCTATCAAACACTGTACAAGATTACAAGTCATAAACAAGCCAAGTTTCTTATCAAGTGGATAACACAAAAAGACACATTTGCGACTTCTGGATGCAAACTTATCACGCATCTTTGGAAGCTGAAAAGCAAAGCCCAAGCAACCGAACACATAGAGATGGTTGTAATCTAGTGCGCGACCATGAAGAAGTTGATAGGGGGAGCGGCCATTCAAAACCTAGAGTGTGATTGATCTGGTAGGCTGCAGTAAGAATTCATTCTCCTCAAAACTCAGTAAGTAAATGAACTTGGAAATGGAGAGCACGAGCCATGTTTAAGATATGGTGGTGCTTCCCTTCCACTCGCCCATTTTGTTGTGGTGTGTAGACAGAGAAAGTCTCGAACCGAATTTCTTTCTCTACAAAATAAGATCTGAGAGGAAGAAATTCAGTTCTATTGTCAGCTCGAACTCGTTGAACTTGACGACAAAACTGTGTATGAACGAGAGCAAAGAACTCCTTCATCTTAGCAGGTACATCAGACTTAGACACTAATAAATAAAACCCAACAACTCGGGAATAATCATCAACAATAGTTAAAATAAAAATGCTCCACTAGAAGAAGGTGAGCCATGAGGCCACCAAACATCACAATGTATAAGTTCAAATAAATGACTAGCCTTAGAAGTTCTTAAGAGAAAACTAGTTCTTTACTGTTTTGCCCAACGACAAACAAAGTAAGGAACACTTTTATTCAAATCACTACAATTTTAATCAATAGTTGGGATAGAAGACAACACCATAGAGGACGGATTACCAAAGCGTTGATTCCATAAATCAGACAAAGGCACAACGACATAAACAGACGACAATGTATATGGTATAGCTCCCAGTCTGAACAACCAATAAACCCCTCCACGCTGATCACCCGTGCCAATCACTGTGCTCCAGCTGGTATCTTATAATATGCACAAATTTTTGGTAAGAAAAATCAGACATTTTAAAGCAGCAATTTATTCTGCAAATGACAAAATTACAACGTAATTCTGGAATAAACAAAACACGGGAAACAAGAACATCACCAAAGTATAAGTTTCCGTGTTGAATAGCAGTAGAGATGGATCCATTCGGTAGAATGACATCAACATTATCAGCAGGCTCAAAATCATGTAGAAGATCCTTGGCACCAGTCATATGATATGAAGCTCTTGCATCAAGAATACAAGGTAAAAGAGGACTACTTGATGCATTGTCAGTGTTATTTATCTTAGAGAACATGTTAAGAATAGTAATCCATTGATCCTTGGACAAGACGGGACCAAAACCTGTCTGATTAACATCGGAAATGATGGAGGTGACGTTGATGTTGGTAGAGGTGCGATGACAGCAGGGGCGGCTCCGGGGAGCGATGCGGCTGCAGGGGCGCATGTTCGCTCATTCGAAGCTCTCTGACCAGATCTAGGAGGTCTATTCTCAATGAACCAGTCAAGATATCCAATGATGCAAAAACATGCAGTGACGTCATGGCCCTTGTGGTTGCAATGAGTACACATGCGACTTTCCAATCAGCCGCGGTGGTGGGTGAATTTCCTTGGGCGGTGACTAGCTTCAGAAAAGATATTGGTGCCGATCAACATTCGGTAAAGTCCATGGTATCTGAAGTGGATTCACGAGCATTGATGAAATTCTTATGACGCTCCTCCTGAAGTGCAAGCAAGTGAACACTACTAATAGACGACAAAGGATCTTGCACCAAAATATGCGATCGTAAATTATGATAGCCATCATCAAGACCAATGAGAAATTGATAAACTACCTCATTCTCACTCTTCTTAGTGGAAATAATAACAGCATGACAAACACATGTTCGGGGCTGCAGGTAAGCAAAGAGTTCATCACACGGATTCTTGCATTTTCCATAATAAGCATAAACAGACTATTCATTCTGACGACAAATATAAATGACCGCACAAATTTCACACATGCAGAACCATTCCCAACAAAAAATGTTGCTTAAGGTCATCCCAAAGCTCCTTAGCAGACGCACAATAAGTAATATCAGATCAAATGGAAGGATCAAGAGTCTGAAAAATCCAACCAACAAGCATAGAATTCACACTATTCCACTCACTAAAATAATTCACCAGGTAAAGGCTTGAAAATAGAGCCATCAAGAAAGCCAAGTTTATGTTTCGTAGAAAACACATTAAGCAAGGAAGTACTCCAATTATTAAATTTAACACCCTTCAAGATCACCGGAGAGATAGGAAAACCCGGATGATCCGACAGATGCACATAGTAGGGATGAGTAACTAACAAAGCATGAGAGGCATCACCGGCAGACTGGAGTAGAGCCAGTGTGGAAGCAAAAACAGCGGCTTGAACGACGGCTTGGAAGACGGTGGCATGGCGACTGCGACCTCGGGAAGGAGGAGAGCATCGGCGACCTAAAGCAACGACGAAGAACCTCTGGTGAGAAGTCCCTAGACAGTGGCGGCAGATCGTTCGAAGATGGGCAGAGCATTGGGAATGGCATCGACAACTACGAGATGGAGATTTGGAGTGTTGGCGCAGGTGGCGACGTGGTGGTCGACTAGATCGGCACCACCCAAACTTCAACCTCAACCTGATTGTATAGATCCACGACAACGGCGGAAAGAAAACAACAATTGCAGCTTGGAAGTCTTCAATGGAGGCGGTGGCGGCGCATGTATCGTCAGGGGGGGGGGGAGTTTTAGGGTTTTGGAAATTTTAGGGTTTCAGGACTTTTAGCTCTGATATCATGTAAAATATGAACGATTGATTTTATTTATGGTACAAGGGTATATGATATAGGCATCATGTATAGAATCACAAATGGAAAATGAATTTATCTAGGGTAAAAGATATACACAAAATATCTCCCTAACAACATCCAACTCTATGACTAAAATATAAGACACCATCATTGAATTTATTGAAACTCAGTAGAGTCTGATACTTCATCCATTTGATAGTAGAGACGTACTTCTGATATCCCACCTCCATCGACCACCTGCAGGTTGGAGAAACCACAACGGGGATCACCGATATGCTCACGTAACGCTGGGTAATCCCTACCAAGAAATTGTTCTAATATTCACATATCTTGAGAAGGGTGTAGTTCGAACTCTGAACTTCTTTGTTATACAGAGTGTGGACCACTAAATCAGACACAATTCACCTACTCCCTCTGTCCCAAACTAAATTGCACAAAATCAAAGATCCAATCAAATTTGGAAAACTTTGACTACGTATTTGAATAGATATAAACAATAATATTATTGTATGAGACACTGTTAGATTCATCGTAACATATATTTTTCAAATATTAATTGTTTATGTGTCGTTACTAAATGTAGTTACATATAATTACAGTCAAACATGTGTATTGAACAACGTGAAAAAGATCTGTGCAATTTAAACTGGGATAGAGGGAGTAAGTTATTCTCTTTAATTAAACTTAAATTATTTTTATCAAAAATTATAATTTATTTTGAACATACATAAAATTAATTCTTTTCAAGAATCCATACCCTATAAATGAATGGCTCAGGGAACGGTTTGAACCCTTCATTGGCTTTGTTTGGTAGAGCTGTGTTTATAAGCAAAACTGACTTATTTCGAAAGCAGGGTGAGACAAATTTCTGCTTTTCCCCCAAAATTATATTATGCTTTCAAAATAAACTGTTTTTAACATTTTATCAAACATTAAGAAGTGTTTTGATTATAAGAAAATATTATAAACCTTACCAAACAGAGCCATAGACGTCTCTGAATCCATCCTACCAAGATGTTTTCTTTCCTACATTGTCCTAAGATCCAATTTTATGATTTCTTAATTTAGAAAATTATTTTAAAAAATACTGGAAGAAATGTCTAGAAAAATTTAAAATATGATTCTTAAGGAATAACATATTATGTGAATATTACTTGTATATAGAATAGAATCCTTTTCATTTTATTATTCTGTATAGGTCTCTTGTACCTCTGTATATTGTAACCTAGATTATGAATAAAATCAAAACATTATTCCCTTACTTTCTACATGGTATCAAAGCCTAAAAGCCTAAAATCTCAGAATTCATAAACCCTAAATTTTGTCACCTTTTTCTGTAAGCTGCCACCGTCAGCCAGCCGCACGCGTTTCTCACCCACCGCCATCCTCACCGTTATTTTCCCTTTGACATCGAACCGTAATCACCGCTGATTTTCCAGCTGCCTCCGTTGATTCGAAGTTCAACTCCCGCTTATGCACCACCGCTTCTCTGCCATACGCCATCTCCATCTTGTTCCATGCACCACCGCGTTGCTACCCTTGTCGCCGATCCTATCCGATCCACCATTGCTACTACTGATCTGACTTGCTCCGATGTCTACCTCTGAATCTAAATCCACATGCGCTGCTGCAGAAGCTGTTCGCATCGCCACTGAAACTGAGGCCAATAAGCTATAGAATCTTAATGTCATAGATGTTATTGCAGCTTTACTAAAGCTGTTGTACTTTCAATTTGGAATTGGGTGATCCGTACATGTTAGTTAGTCAATGAACTCTCCTTGCTACATTCATCCTTTTGATGGTCCCAGTCTTGTCATCTGTCTCGTCGTTCTGGAAAGGTGGAGAAAACTACATTGAATAGACCACTACGATTTTTAGTGCTCTACTTTCTAAGAAAACACTTGGTTTCATTGATGGAAACATTACTATACCTCGGCTGATGATCCTGATTATGAAGATTGGCCAGAAGTGAATGCTACTCTTGTTTGATGGATCTTGAAAACTTTTTATCCATCTTTACTATCAACAACGACCTATTTTTCTAATGCTAACGAATTGTGAGATGATCTTGCTGGGCATTTTTCTCTTGGTAATGGTATGAAAATTCGGTAAATGTGCAGTGATATCATCAATTGCCACCAGAATGGCCAGACTCTTGCAATCTACTTCAGCAAACTCAAGAAGCTGTATTATGACTACAACTATTTTCAGCCTCCTCGAGTTTTTTCCTGTGAATGTTGCAAACCATTTTGCACATGTAATGTTGTTGCTGCCTTCTATGACTATGAGAAAGAGATGATTTATCAATTTCTCTTTGGTTTGGATGATGGCTATCACACATCGCGATCCAATGTTATGACTTAAGAACCTCTGCTATCTATCATGCGAGTTTATACCCTTGCATCTTAGGAGAAGAATCACATAGCCGTCATGCAATCTCGTGAGCCTCCTTCGGCTCCCTGCGCGATCTAACTTTGACCATGATCTGTCTGACGATTGATGGAGTACCACCCCTAATTAATTTAAATAGTTAAATTATCCCTTTGACCATGGGTCAGATAAGCCTACTATGCATTGAGTTCTTGATTTGGGAGGGTCATATCACATAACTGGTGATAAGGGTTCTCTTATTCATATTACTATTGTTATCGATTCTATTTATGTTCTACTACCTGATGGATCTGTGTCGTTTGCTACACTATTTGGTTCTTTGCGTTTTGAGATACCACTCTTACACATGTGCTTTATATACCTACACTGCGATGCAATTTATTATCATGCTCAATATTGTTGCATGCCTTAAAATGTCTAGTTTTGCTTACTGAAAATGATTGCATATTACATAAAATCAGTACGAGGACTATGATTGGCATGGGTGAATAGAAAGGAGGGGTTTATTGGCTTCGTCTGCTAGATATGTGCGTTCAGTCTCATATCCCGCAGTCAGTTCCGACATTTGCTTCAGTTTATGTATCTTTATTTGATTTATGGCATCACCGTCATGGGCATCCATCCTTACGGTGTTGTCTTCTATTCCTACTCTTGAATTTGGCACAAATAATACTTTTGGCTGCTTGTATTTTTCCTCTCATATTCCAAGATTCTATGACAAGTTTACTCCAAGGAGTCGACGATACAGTTTTCTTGGTTATCTAGATGGCAAGAAAGGATTTCTCCTTTATGATTTGGAATGATGCACCTTGTTTAACAATCGTGATACTGATTTCTACGAAGACTAGTTTTTGTTTGTTGTGCCATTTGTACCTGCTCAGCCTGCACAATCCCAAACCAACACTTGGTTTGATAATTTCACGAAGCTAGATCCGCCGGTTAGGACCAACAATGCCGCCAATTCATCGTCGTTTCCCAACCCCACCACAATTTCTCCCTTACCACTGCTATCTTCGGTCGACCCTCCTGTTTCGGCCGCAGTGATCATTCTGCCACATCCGTCAACCACCACGAGTCTAATGCGGCCGTAGCTTCCTTGCTTCCATCGCTAAATCTGATGACTGTTCTGTCACCACCGAACGCCTTGGCCCAACTGCTGGACTCTCCTCCATCACCGTTTACCTCGACCAATCCACTGCCTTCTCGCCAGAGTGCTCATGATCGTCGACCTCTTGCTTATTTGAATGATTATGTTTACTCCATTACTTCTGCTACTCCCTCCCCGCTGCTACGCTCACTCTTGGGCTATCACTATCATCAGATTTTCTCTACCCTTTATATGATATGTAAATTGCAATAAATTTTCCAATTCTGATTCTATGTTTTTCGGTGCAGTAACTTCTAGTATGGATCCTACCACTTATTCTGAGGCATCGAAGCATGCTCATTGGTGTGATGCTATGGCTGATGATATTAATGCTATCGATCACAATGAGAATTGGACTAAGGTTTCTCTTCTTCCAGATAAGACTGCAATTGGGTGCAAATGGGCTTATTGTACCAAGTTCAAAATATGATAGTACCATTGAACATCACAAAAGATGGTCTAGTGGTTCTGGGTAATCGTCAAATTGAGGGAACCGGGTATACTGAGACATTTACTCATGTTGCAAAGATGAGTTCAATTCGCCTATTTTTGTTTGTTGCAGTCATTCCAGGTTGGGAACTTCATCAGATTGACGCACATAATGCTTTTATTCATGTGATTTTCATGAAGATGTTTTCATGCGACCTTCTCTTAGTTACACTGTGCCTATGGCCTTGTCTGTCGACTTCAAAAATCCCTTTATTGTTTGTGAAAAGATCCTCACAACTGGTTTGCCAAGTTTGATGATGCTCTACATGCTTTTAGATCTGTTCTAAGTAAGACTGATTACTCTTTTTTTCTTTTACTCTCGTAGTTCGACTTCACTGTATCCGCTTGTTTATGTGGTTGACTTTGTAATTGCTTGTAATTCTTCATCGCTAATCTCTGAATTCAAGAAATACTTGAACTCTT
Source organism: Rubia tinctorum (assembly GCA_032355605.1). NCBI lineage: Eukaryota > Viridiplantae > Streptophyta > Magnoliopsida > Gentianales > Rubiaceae > Rubia > Rubia tinctorum. The sequence goes on from JAULKM010054652.1 coordinate 11,205, forward strand.
GTTTTCACATGAAGGATCTTGGTGCACTTAAGTGTTTCTTGGGTATAGAGATTGCTAAAAGACTGGATGAGATGTTTCTTTCACAAAGGAAGTATGCCTTTGTCATTTTATCATACATTGGTTTATTGGTTGTTAAACCAACTGATTTTCTGATGGAGCAACAGCATGATCTAGCGCGTGTTGAAGGGTCTCTTTATAATGACCCTGAGCAGTATAGGCACCTACTTGGTAGTCTCATTTACCTTACCATTACACGTCTTGAGCTCAATTATTCGGTTCATACGCTTGCTCAGTTTATGAAGTATTCTTGTGTTTCTCACTGGCAAGCTTCTCTTCGGGTTTAAACTATTTGAAGAGTCATTCTGGTCAAGGTTTATTCCTCTCTTCCCGTAGTTCTTTGCAGTTGACTGCTTTCTTTGATTATGATCGGGCTATTTTTCCTATTACACGATGTTCTCTTTCTGGTATTTTGTGATGATTGGTGGTTCTCCGGTTTCATGGAAGACCGATAAGCAACCTACAATTTCTCGTTCTTCTGCTGAAATAGAGTATTATGCAATGGCAGTCACTTGTTGTGAGTTATTATGGCTTAAGTCTTTGCTTCCACACATAGGTGTTGTGCATTCTGCCTCTATGCGCCTGTTTTGCGATAGTCAGTCTGCTCTTCATATTGCGGCTAATCCTGTCTTTCATGAACGTACGAAGCACATTGACGTTGATTTTCATTTCGTTCACGAAAAGGTCTGGTACTATTGTTACTCACCAAATTCGCACTTCTGATAGGCCTGCAGATTTGTTCACAAAAGCCCTCAGACGTACTTAGTTTCAGCTACAACTTGGTAAGTGGACATTCTTTATCTACATTCTCCAACTTGAGGAGGAGTATTAAGGAATACCAATATTATGTGAATATCACTTGTATTTAGAATAGAATACGTTTCCGTTTATGATTTTTTATAGGTCACTTGTGCCTCCATACATTGTACAACTCAGATCATGAATACAATCACAATATTAATCCTTTACTTTCTTCAAGGAGTGAGGGAAATTAACATCCAATCTAACTAACATCTAGTAAGAATGATATGAATCTCCTTGCGAAGACTCTGGATTGCAGAAAATTGGATATTTATTTATTTGAGAATTTCGCCCAACTCAAATAAATGCACGAATTGCAGCGTTTAGCCCGCAGGGTACTCCAACTCGATTTATAAGCGTCTAGCCAGCAGAGTACACTTAAAATGTTTCTCTATAAACGTCTAGCCCGTAAGGTACGCTTACAAAGGAAATTGAAACTCAAATAGCCCGCAGGTTTAAGCAACAATGAAGATAATGAGAATGTCTCAAAAGTCTGAATATAATTGATGAATAATGT
>JAULKM010054663.1:0-12578 GCA_032355605.1 Rubia tinctorum
ACAGAGTAATAAGTTACAAACCCCCCCCCCCCCCCCCCCCCCCCCCCCCCACACAAGGTAGTATTTCAGACTTTAGGAATTTCATAAATGATTTAAATCTGTTAGATATTCAAACTGTAGGCTCCCAATTTACATGGTCAAACAATTGACTTAGAGATCCATTTTTAAGAGACTTGAGAGAGGGTTAGAAAATCAAGATTGGCTAACAATATATCCTAACTCTTCTATACAGATCTTAAATAGGGCTGGTTCTGACTATTCCCTAATGCTGCTAACAATTCTTGATAACCAAATATCTCACCCCAAAACTTTTAGATTCCAGGAAATGTGGATAAATAGAACTGATTTTATGGATGTAATTAAAGGTAATTGGGATAAACCAGCTACTGGCACTCCTTTATCAATTCTAATTGTAAAACTTAAAAGACTTCAAATTACAATTAAATAATGAAATAAAACTCATTTTGAAGACATTTTTAAAAACCTAAAAGAAGCAGAGGAGAGAGTAAGCTTAGCTGAAGAGGTGTATCTGGTTCCCCCTACAAAACAGACATATATAGAGCATAAAAAACAAACAGCAATGCTAACTAGGACAACCAAAGAACATGAATTATATTGGAAACAAAAATCTAGAATAAAATGGCTTCAAGAAAGAGACTCTAACACTGCTTATTATCAAAAATATGCATTGAAAGAATAGCAAGATGTTGAACTGATTTCTAATTTTTAAGTTAACCATAGATTATTTTTATTGATGTTATTATATTAAGGTAGATACAAGTTTAATATTTCTATAATAAGCAGAAAATTTTGTATGTTATGGATATAAATATGTTAGGGGTGATGGTCCAACCATATTTTAACAAGTGTTAATGAAGTGGGAAGTTAAAAGTAGTTTTATTTTATTATTTGTTTTATCTTTTATTTTCTTAACTTGTTAACATACAAAATTTTCTTCTATAATAAGTAATGAACATCACAAAATCTTGTTTTAATCAGACTAAACTTTAGGCATGATTTAATATTTGTATATTTTTTTAAAATTAATTGTTGACGTTTATGATTTTTTTTAGTGAATAATTTATACTCTTGAGGTACCGTAGGTTTTTAGTTGATGTTTTAAATTTTTTTTATGATGATGTTTTTCATTTTCTGGATGAGTTTTAATTTATATGAGTCGATGTTTTGTAGTCTGTTTTGGTTATATGGGTTGATATTTTTTCCTTTTTATCATGTTGATGTTTTCCTTTTTCTTGGTGAGTTTTATGTGATACGAGTTGATGTTTGTAGTTTTGGGTGAGATAGGTTGATTTTCTGTAGTGTTTCTTTTTCTTATGTTGATGTTTTTCATTTTCTGGGTGAAGTTTAGGTGATAGGAATTGATGTTTTTAGTTTTTGGTTGATATTAGTTGATTTTTGTAGTTTCTATTGAAAAATTCATAATTGAACATTTGTTGATATTTTTATAATTTTTAGTTGATGTTTTGTTAGTTGTAGTTAATATTATTTCAATTTTTTATCGATTTTTATTTGATTTATAAAATAGTTTTGCTGTTTTATTTGTTTTTTTAAATATATTTTTTGCTCCAATTTTTATCTGATGTTTTTTAATTTTTCGTTGATGTTCTGCTATTTTTTGCTAATACTTATAAATTTCAGTTTGATAATTATATTAATTTTTTGCATTTTAAATATAATTTTAAATATTTTTTGAATTTTTTATTTTTTTTGCAGATTGCAGATAATGGGAAAATGATGGTGGAAAAACTGGACAAAAAAGCCTCTGAAAAAATATTAGCGATAAGTTCTTGTAAAATTATTAGAGATTGTTTCTTGTAAAATTATTAGAGATAGGTCTCTAGATTTAGAATATAGCTAGAATTGCATAAAAGTTTCTGGGTAAATTTTAGACTGCATTACAGGAGACCATCTCAATCAACATAGTCTTACATCTTACCAATAATGTTAATTTATTTTGTAAAATTTACGATCAATTAACATGTCCACACTCCTTTCAAAAAAAATTAACATTTCTACACTTATCATACTTTTAAATCGAAAATCTGTCTCTATTATTGAATTTGATTTTTTTTCTGACATTGCCAGTCAATTAATCCCCCCCTATATATATAACTTGTTTCCGCCACTAGATACTTCACCGTAAACATGATGATCCTTAACATGAGCAATAAAGTTTTAAAAAATTTAATCAGTCCCTGGGATTCTATCATTCTTGTCTTCAGTTAAATAAAATGTGGATAGGGAAGACGATTCCTCATAGGTATGATGATGAGTTACAGATGAGAAAATGTCTGGAATGTCTGTATTTCCATAAATTTATAAACAGTTCATAGTGAATTTTACTTTAAATATTGTAGTTTTTTTATAAAATTTAAATATTTTATTTTAAAAGTTAAAAATAAGTAATAATATGTATTTAAATGTAAAAATTTAAAAAAATTAAAATTTCAAAATTTCAAAATTTAGTGGGTAATTTAACAAATGTAGTGTACAAGGTAAAAATAAGTAGCATGTATATAAGTTTATGGACATGCCACTTGTTAAAAGAACCACTCATTATAGATATATCTCTGGTTGCTCTTGTAAGTTTCTGTTCCTGCTTCCCGCATCTTCTCTAATAAGTGTGCCGGTAATTCTTTATTTCATTACAAGTTCTTCCGGATGATAGAATGTAAAACCCATAAATAATTATGGTTTAGTGTATTGATATATAGTGAGTACAAAAGGTATACAAGACCTAAACAAATATGGAATAGGATATGTACAAAACCAGTCAGAAAGGGTATTTCTTTCTTATCATGATTCTATATCAATTATATCTCTATTACCCACCCCCACCTGCCGGAACAATTGTATCTTCTATAGGGGGTAATCACTTGAATGTGGAGGTATGACCGAAATGCAATGCTCCTAGGTTGAAATTGAAGGAGATTGTTCTTTGATGGAGAAATTGGTAATCGGCGGACGAAGAAGGTTCATGTCAAGGTTGTCTGGTATATACCTATAATTCCTCAGTTAAGAAGATTGTTTGACAATCCTAAGGATGTCAAAATTTTGAGTTGGCATGCAGATCGGATGGTGGTTGATACCGAGGTCATTAGTCATACGGCAGACAGTGATTTGTGGAAGAAGATAGATGTTGCATTTCCCGTCTTAGGGAAAGAGCCACGTAACTTGAGGCTTAATTTGTGCATGAATGGAATAAATCCGTTCGGTAATATTAGTAGCAACCATAGTTCGTGCCCGGTGATGGTAGTGATTTACAACTTGCCCCCCATAGTTATGCATGAAAATGAGGTACATTATGCTGTCTCTAATGATCTCCGGTACTAAGCAACCGGGGAATGATATCGATGTGTATCTATCCCCCTTGGTGGATGACATTAAGAAGTTGTGGGATCTCGGCATGAGCATGTATGATGGTTTTCGGAAGGAGTCGATTGATTTTATAGCTATGTTGTTTTACAGTGTTAACGACTTTCTTGCATATGAAAACATGTCTGGATATTTAGTTATGAGTCACAATGCCTGCCCCATTTTTTTAGAAAGAATGGAATATTGTAAGTTGAGGCATGAAACAAGACTGTGTATCTTGGCACCGGAGATGGCTTCAAACAACTCATCGGTGGAGGAATCAATGCGCTGAACTCAACGACAAGGTTAAGTTGGAGCCCCCTCCTCGCGCATTAACAGGTGCATTAATCTTGAACACGTTGTGTAATTTTTGAAATGACTTTGGTAAGAGGAATAGGAAACTGAAGATTTTCGGTAGTTGGAAGAAATATTCTATTTTTTGAAAAACCGTATTGGGAGACATTTGACGTGCAACATTGTTTGGACGTTATGCATATTGAAAATAATGTATGTGATAGTTTGGTTGAGACTTTGATGAATATCTCAGGTAAGACAAAGGGTGAAGCGAAGTCAAGAAAAGATATGGTTGAAATTGGATTTAGACTAGAATTGGCTCCCGAGGATCGGGGATCGAAGACGTACTTTCCCGCTGCTTGTTACATGCTTTCAAAAGATGAGAAAGAGTTTATATGTTCCAGCCTCAAAGGTGTGGTTGTCCTGACGGCATACTCTTCTAGGGTTAGTAATTTAGTATCTAGTGAGGGATTGAGATTGGTTAGTATGAAATCGCACGATTCACGTTGTTTAATTCAAGAATTTCTTTTGGTTGCGATCATATGCATCTTGTCAACTCATGTCAGAAAGTGTGTTACCCGATTGTGTCGCTTCTTCAAGGAAATATGTTGTAAGGAGATTAGGCATCTGAAATTGGAGGAATTGTTGGAGGAAATAGTAATCGTGTTGTGCAAGCTATATATGTACTTCCCTCCCTCATTATTTAACATCACGGTGCACTTGTTGGTTCACGTTGTACATGAGATATTTTTATGTGGTCCTGTTTATCTTTGATGGATGTATCCCTTTGAGAAGTATATGAAGATATTAAAGGGTTATTTGAAAAGTAAATATCATTCGGATGCTAGTATTGTGCAGAGGTATGTGACCGAAGAGGTGGTAGAATATTGTATAGAATTAATGAAGAATCAAGAGTCGGTTGGTGTACCAAAACCGCACCATGGTGACAGAGTGGTTGGAAAAGGTTTGCAAAAAGGAACAACTAGGTTATCAACTCCCAACGAGTTGATGAAAACACACCTATATGTTTTGCGGAACTCAGACATGGTTCGCCCGTACGTGGATATGCACATAGCCACTATGAAATAGCGTCACCCAGGTCTTTCAGACAAGCAAGTACTTACAAAATACAATCACAGTTTCATTGATTGGTTACGCCATACAGTAGTCGAGACATTCATAGTGACACCTTGAATTTGTTAGCTTTCACGCCTTCTGCAACTTCGATTTCTTTCACGAGCTATGATATGAATGATTTACCTTCCCAAGCTCTAAATGGGACACACACACCGCTACACATAGTATTGACGTTATCATTGTTGTGGAAGCTTTACAAGTAAGCAGCGCGAAGGATAAAAATACCGTGTATAGGAACATGTCTTACTATGGTGTGATTGAGGAATTATAGGAACTCTTCTACACAAATTTTTGGGCACCACATTTTAAATGGAAGTGAGTTGATAACAATACTAGTGTATCGGTGGAAGACTCAGGCTTTAGAGTCATCAATTTGACTAGGATTCGTTCAACTTGTGATCCTTACATCCATACATTCCAGGATACATAGGTTTTTTATGTTGCTGATAACTGTGATTTTAGCAAATCAGCGGCCATTCATGGTAAAAGTCAATTTGTGGGAGATTGTTGTCCATCTTCACTGTCCGATATTATTCCACACATTTAACCTAGCACGAGTAATGTTGGCCAGGATGAGGTACATAGGGTGGGGCTATCTTCGAGGAGAGACCACGAAGAAGGTGTGTGGATTGAGAGGAAACCCAATTCACATCCCCACCTCCCAATGCCAATGCTTCTCATCGAAGTAGTTTCCATCATAGCACCTTGGCTAGATCGTGGTAGTTGATTTGATCTTCACACTTTGCTTCTCCAATAAAGCAGTGATAACGTTTCCATAGGGTAGGATGTGACTCTTCAGAGCGAGAGACATCGTGTGCATCTCATTGATGATGGTGTAACCGGGGTCAACTACATTCTTCTCTGGGATGTGGTAGTACACGACGGTACCGTTGATAGTGCACACATAAGGATGTGTATATGGTACAAGAATTTGTACATAAATTTTGTACATAATCCTCTCCTTAAGTTCTAGTACATCAATCTTGAGAAGCCTCGGTGTGATGAACCTATTGCCCACATCCTTGTTGGCTCTAGGAGGCCATGAGTCCCTACAATATACTTAATCGGCACAACCTCTGGCTGCTATTCTCCTCTAATGGTGCAACTAACCGCCTCGTTGATCACCTTAAACATCAGCACCCTGGTCACGCCATTTACTCTTGTTTTGTAATTCATGTTGGTTAGACGCTCCAAATTAGAATATAACTCCTTGACATTTTCCTCGTAGGTTGGCTTGTCAAGGAAAATTAACCCCACCATTTCTAAAAAAATTAATGGCTCTAGGAAAACATCCAAGTAGAGCTATTCCACAACCTCAGGTCGCATGCATTTATGTGAGTGTATTGAGTTAATGATGATTTCATTTTTGAAGCAAACATTTAAATATGTCCATCATCGTTCTTCTATCAAACACAGTGTTCTGGTATGTTCCATTACATCAAACACCCCCCCCATAAACTATTTCATTTGCAATTACTAAGGTGATAATAGATCACATGATTACCAAGAACAAAGGATGCACATGGAAGTCACTCAAGGTTAAAATTACTTTAAAATTGTATTATGAAATAAATATTTTCTATAAGGTACTTAACTATGTGCATGTGAATAATTTGTACGTTGAATAGCCTAAAAAACAAGTGGGAGAGTGGGAGAGCAGTTACTATTGCATATTCTTTATGAAGGATTTGTTCTTGCTAGTGAGGGAGAATCAATTTGATCTAAAAAGGCATCTATTATTCTCACCTACTGAATCCAATCAATAATATTCCAACTATGCATAACATATTTTTTCAATTATGAGGTTACTCGTTTTTGCAGTATTTTTCCAAGGACAAAGAGCCATACCCCATCAAGATTTTGGAGGATATATGTGAAAGTTGGGTGCCCTTTATGATGGTAAATAATTTGAAGCCTTTACTTAACCCATCTACCATATGAGGAACTTTGATTAGGTTCATTTTTTTTAAAATCATCATTCTCTAAAATGCCCATTGATACTTTCCAAAGTAATTTTTGACACCTTGATATAGATCTCTAGCTAGCTATGGAGCATCAATGGTATACTTTATTTTGTGAGAATTTTGGTAACCTACTTTGTGTACGGATGGTGTAGTTTCCATGATTGATGTAGTAACATGCAATATGAAAGGCCGTTTGACGCTGGGTCCTCTTTTTCATAAATATGTATTGTTGTATTTTAAACTTCGACCGATGTCACGCAGTATATATTACATTTTTGCTAATCTGATCACAAATAAGTTATATCACTCAGAAAATCGCAAGGGTTTGCGAGGGGACACCAATAGAGCAAATTCGGCCACACATTTCAAGATGACGTCACTCCATGAACCATGACGCAATAAGTGACATTGGAGAAACTAATGAATAGAGTAGAAAATTAACCCTGGTTGGATCTATAATTGCGATATCGGTCATTTAAAACGACGTCATGTTTACTGGTATGCCACGTCATCAACCAAGTGATTTTGGTAACTGCGATATCTCTACCACGTTGACAATGTATTCATTCAAGGTGATGTTGATCACTACTCGATCAAGGACTCATCAAATTATCAATTACTCCAGTTTTTCAGAAAAGAAACTAGTGTAAAAAATATAATTAAACTCGGTTTAGAACCGCATGAAAACCCATATTAAACAATGTCGACAATAAATTCATGAAATTTCTCTTATAGTCCAGAGCGATGCCACAAATGTTTTAGTCAACATCGATCACCACGACATCGCACGAAGATTGGGTAGTCAGTAGGCTCAGAATTTGGACCGACGTTGCTCTATTTTTGGAAAGGTCGTCATGTGATGAGTATTTATCTCGTTTCATTTCATGAAAAACTGAGGTTAAAAAAAATTTACCTCAATTTCGAGCCAAGAAAAAAAATGTCCTTTTTACAACACCCATTTTTACCTCGGTTTTTAGAGGGTTGAAAACCGAGGTAAAAAGCCTTGCTGAACCGAGATAGTAGGTTTTGTCTCTTGTAGTTAGTGGTTCGATGGGGAGATCGAGTTATGCCCACTGCCGGTACCACTAATGGGTTTGCAAGTTTTCAACAGAGTTAAAGAAATACCAAATGACTTTGGGAAGGGGAATGCTTTATTTTTTTCAAACTCCGTACTGGAAGGATTTAGATGTCAGACACTGTCTTGATGTATTGCACATTAAGAAAAATTTGTCCCATTCATTGGTTGGTAAAATGTTAAATACCCGTGGAAAATTTAAAGATGGGTTGAAGGCCCAACTTGACATGGTCGATATGGGTATCAGAGTGTCTAGGTCCTATTACAAATGGTGATAAGTGTTATTTCCCTCTTGCGTGTTTCTCCATGTTTTTTGCAGAGAAGAAATTGTTTTGTGAGACCCTCAATAGTTTGAAGATGCCCGGGGTATATTCATCCAACATAAGTGTACCAGTGAAGGAGTTAAAGTTAGTAGGCCTTAAATCACATGACTATCATAATCTGATGCTGGAATTGAATTCCATTGCGATAAGGTCGCCTTTTCCTTCCCATGTAAGACTGTGCATTACAAAGCTTTGTTTGTTTTTCAAGTCAATTTGTTCCAAACGGATTACCGTTGCAAATTTTGACTGGTTGCAAGCGATGATTGTTAAAGTGCTATGCCAAATGGAGAAAACTTTAGATAGGTGGTCCCGTATTTTTTAGATAGATGTATCCTTTTGAACAGTATATGAAAATTTTCAAACATTTTGTGAAGAACGAATATAGGCCCGATGCAATTATTGTACAATGGCATGTTGTAGAGGAAATAATAAAGTTCTGTATAGAATATTTGAAAGATGTAGATTCGGTTGGGCTTCCAAGTTCTAGACTTGTGGGGTGATTTGATGGAGGGTAAGCTGCTCAGCCCAAGTGCAGAGGGTTTTCATGCTGCTCATTTATAAGTACTTCAGAACTATGATAATGTTGGTCCATATATTGAGCTCCACATGAATGAGGTACGAAAGGCCAATCCTTCTGACTTGCTCCCTCCCAAGTTTCGGTAAACAAGAGAGGAGGACGGTTAGGGGTCAAAGATAAGATTTATATGTTTCTCCCATTTCTACTACTATACTACCAAGAATGTTAGATAGTTGCAAGTACCGTGGTTGTCTATAGAATTCTTTAGAATATAACAATTAAATAAACACAACCGCCAACGGGTCATCAATTTGACCAAGCGTTAGAAATAAATAGTCATTTTAAAATACTGATTCGGGGTTTTTTTAACTATCAACTACAAGCATGCAATCAAAGGAATGAAATGTATAAACAAACACTCGTGGAATATTTGTGTAACATGGTCAATGATATTTCGATTATTTATTTCATCAAATACAAGAACTTAACCCTATTCTAGTGTGTGTCATATGGTGCAGACAATGTTCAAAACTTCCTCTTATCTGTCACATAGAGGTGTACATATAAAATCTTCAATCAGTCTTGCCTCCGTAACTAGAGGAGTGCAACAATGGCTATTGAAGATTGAGAGGTATGATTCTCTCTCGCTCAATTAAGTCTCGAGTGGAACACGACAAATGATGTACCCCTAGGCCTACAAAGGCAAAAGAAGCAGTTGTCTTGTCGATGGCTTCTAGGATCAACAAAATAATCCTAGTTTTCAACCTACTCTATATCTACTCGCAACCATTCAGACCACTTAGGTAGGTTAGCTAGATGCATGGTCGATCTTGACAACTAACAACGGTTACCTTCGTGCACACGCCCAGTTTTGAACTATCATCACCCCAAGCGCACATAGGTTTCTTAATCAGTGAGTAGCAATAGTGCACCAACATGAAAATAGACTCGATTGCATGCCAACAAAGTGTGACAATCATGAATTTCATAAGAATATTATGAAGAAGCCAAAATGATGATCACAAAACACATAGAAATAGGTAGATCTAGGAATGTCACAAAATAAAATTAACAAATGAATACAAATATAGTCCCCGAACTAGAACCCTACTCCCTAAGATTTGAACACAAGTATTTCATTAGATTCAACACCTTTGGGCAAAAGAAAAGTAAAAGGATGAAAAGAAAAGAAACTAGAGAGAAGTGAGAGTGTTTTCTCTCTCTACCCACTTACTAAGATCTAAAAATGAGCTTCAACTTTAACCCTAATATAAGGATCACAAAACACATAGAAATAGGTAGATCTAGAAATCTCACAAAATAAAATTAACAAATGAATAAAAATATAGTCCTCGAACTAGAACCCTACTCCCTAAGAATTGAACACAGGTATTTCATTGGATTCAACACCTTTGGGCAAAACAAAAGTAAAAGGATGAAAAGAAAAGAAACTAGAGAGAAGTGAGAGTGTTTTCTCTTTCTAGCCACTTACTAAGATCTAAAAATAAGCTTCAACTTTAACCCTTATAGACAAAGGTCTATATGTATAGTAATAGGGAATTGGGCCTAAAAGTGGCAAAAAACTCTAGCAGCCGCCACTGCCTCATGCGGGAGTGGGGCGGCGACTATGACACAGGCCTTGCCAATCTTGCTGGCGTGTCCTATGTCATTCGGTGTGGGCCACCGTCCGGGTCTTTGTTTTGATCCTTCTGATCTGCGCCATGCATTGGTTTACGTGCCCCATCAGCTGGAACCTTGTTTTGCACAATACCTTGGTGTGCCCTGTGTTATTATTCACACCCCGTGGACTGGTCTTGGCATTTGTGACTTAAACGGCGCTTGACGTGGAAAAAGGAACGTCCTGCTCCCACACTTTGGTGATTTTGGAGTTAAAGGGGGAATCCCTCGTGGCAGATTTTGACACGGGCCGTAAAAGGTGACACGTGTAATGCAAAGGCCCCTTCATACTGTCCGATGCTTGGTGTGGGCCATGCTAGGTTTTGACTTGTGCCAGGCTTGTGGGGTCCATGTCGGCCTCTGCTGGTTATCTTAGCTAATTTCTTAGCTCCGCTATGAGTGAACCGTTAGTATGATTTGGGAGTTCTTTTAGTCAATTTTATAGTGTTCGAGAAGACAAATCCAATGGTGACACCCTAAAGTGATGATTCTTATTGGATTTTTCCAAGAACTCCTTGCTACCTCGGAGGTCGTGGCCTTCAATCTACTACAATTCTTGCAGATGACCTTCGATATCTTCTAACATCCTTGAAAATGCCTTTCAAATATCTACTACCACCTTTGCATATGGCCTTCCACAAAAGAAAATAAAAAAAGTACTCACGAGCAACCTACTAATGAGATCAAAGAGGGAGATCTAGGCGCCCGTGAATACAAATTGTCCATTAGTCTAAATTAAGTCTACAAAATGTGGTATTTAGATAAGAAAACCAATAATGGCCATCTAAACCCTTTATCGTGCAAACCTAACTAAAACTAGCAATCAACAAAACAAAAGATGAAATAAATGTGTTAAATGTATCGGCTAACGCATGCATAATGGTGCACGTCACTTTCATTCAATGAAGCTAGGGTTACCCAACAACACACTAGAACATTTCTATTGTGGCGTCGCTTTCGCGTTACTAGGGGTAGACACCCTGAAATGGTTAAATGGCTAGAACCTAGACCTCTTGGTACGGTCTTTTCATATAGAGGGTACGACGTCAATGGTTTTATGTTTTCCACAAAAGTAGAGGTTGATAGGGATGTTTCCCAAAACAATGGAGTTTCTCTTGTTTTGGAGGCACCGAATTTTGCTAGGTCATACGATAACAATCCCATTTATGCGCATACATTTTACTTTGCAAAAATAGTTGGAATATGGGAGCTTGATTATGTTAAAATGTGAATTCCCATATTTAATTGTGAATGAGTGGATGCTAATAGTGGTCAAAGAATGGAGGACTTGGGATTCACTCCAGTTGATCGGAGTTGGTTGGCTTAGAGAAAAGACCCATTCATATTAGCGGGTAAAGCTCATCAACTTTTTTTATGTGAAGGACCCGATTGAAACAAAGTGGGATATTTTTGTTGAGGGTAAGAGGGATTTTTTTGGTGAAAATGATTTTGAAGATGTTATTAGTTTCGGGAAAAAATACTTTTATCGGTTCTAATTATCACGATATAATGCTTGAAGAAAATGAGTCAAGCTTTCATGTAAATTTCAGAAGATCGGACCATGATGAGGTAATATGGGTTGATGCCAAAGGGTAGATGACCGAAAAGAATAAGAAAAGTTAAGAAGAAGCTGCCAAAGAAGAGGAAGAAATCCAACACATGATTGTTGGAGCTTGATTCTAGAGTTTTGATAAGATGACCAACTGATGCGAGCCAGTTCCAAGCTCAAAACTGGCTTGGCACACGAGGTCATCAGTGCTTGCTTCCCTTGTTTCTTCCTTACTCTAATAGAATATGTCGTTGAACATTTTGGGCTAATATAAATCGCTATGAAAACTACAAGTGTTAGAAAAGGCAAAAGAAACATTGTATAAGATTCAAGTACTTTAATTTTACACGAATTTAATTAGTCTCACATTAAGTAAATTCAAAAAAAGGTTATAAATATTCAATCAGTCTAGTAAGGAGACGACCAAATAAATACAGAGTTCGAAGCCTATCCTAGTAAAATCCTAACATATGTCACATAGAAGAGAATCAATTCAGGCGGGGTGTGTTTGAATCTTTGAAGGCTCTCTCATAAGCACGTTTCTTATTTTCTACTTCCATATACACCCCTTTAGTTGGAAGACTTCGTAACTGATGGAGATCAGGGTACGACTACCACCATAAATGAAGACATTCCACGTCTTGATCAAACATTCAAGGGTTTTGTT